>JAZGTJ010015641.1:0-13238 GCA_036877575.1 Botia almorhae | reverse complement strand
TTCATACTTTCGTAGGAAGCAGCAGCCCTTTCTGGCTTGTGTTTAAAGAGCCTATAGGCAAACTCTGTCTCCACAACACCAGGAGATATACTCTGTTAAAAAAAGTTATATATTTTATCACAGACAACATGTTTTATTGGATAGTCATGCTACTTATAACAAGTCTTCCTCCAATTCAGTTCCTAATTAACTTTTTCTTACTGTGGCAAGAATGTGGCTCTTAGCCTCCCGTAACTCTTGTCGCAAACCTTCTGTGAGAGCTGTCACAGCATATTTGGTAGCAGTGTAGAAGTGTAAGTCAGTATTGTGCATAACTCGGTGTCCACACATGCTAAAATAAACATTTTAAGATTTAAAGCATAGTGTATGGACACAGACATGCATGAATGTGAATGCAGGTTAAATACTAAATAATAAAAAAATTATTTACCCATTAATAGTAATGATATGACCGTCATCAACATTTCTTTCTTTCATGGACTGGTAAGCCTCACGGGTGCACACCGACAGTCCAATTACATTCAGCTGTAAAATATTACAAAAACTAGCAATTATTAAAAAAACAACAAATAATGGTTGTCCACTTTTTAAATCTATAAGAGTTCAATCCATGTTAGAAAGTAGTAAAACGTTTAATTGAAGTACCAAGGTCAGTGTCAAGTGAAAGATCAGAAGAACATGCAGTTTAAATGTGCACATGTTTAAACTGCATCACAAAAAAGTAACTTGATTATTGTTACTGAAATATATATCATCAGCTTTAACATGAATAAAACTTAATTCAAGACACGTATTGTGGTCAGAATGTCAATTCTTTAGAACCATCCAAGAGCGCCGACTAGCGACAATTACTTGGCGCTACAAGACTATCAGTGACTGATAGTTTTACCGCCCTTTTCCGATTGGTTGATACACGGAAGCGACTGCTATCTGATTGGCCCTTATTCTTAAAGCCCACCCTTACTCCTAACCTTACAAGAAACATTCAGGGGAGTCAGATTCTAGCAGAGTCAAAATTCGCCATAAATTGTTAAATTCGCCTAGTTAGACAGGTGAACCGCAAGTTCTTTACCTCCATCATAGTCTTCCAGCTACCGGTTCTGCCACTTAATAGAGGCTCTGCCAGAGCCAGACCAGCGTTATTGATGCACACATCAATGCCATGTCGAAATTTGATCCAGTTGAACATGGACAAGATTTCCTCCTCTACAGACAGATCGCATTTGTATGGAATCAGATTCCCACTGAATCCACCACTGACACATTCGTCTGCTAATTCCTGGAATACAAAATTATATTTTAAGATGTCATAAAATCTTATGTAACTATATTACCATAAAGCAAGTTTGGTACTTTTTTGTCTTAGAATTTTAGGCTTCATCGATATACAGTAGCCCTAGGCTACATATGGAAATAGATTTACGTGGTATTTCTCACAAGTTGGTTTATTGCAGCATCGCACCCAAATTTTACTTATCTGCAGTCGCTAAACTGTCAGTTTGTAAATGGTACACGGTGAATTACCTCTATTTGTTTCACATGTCTGGCGCAACCGACCACTTTCATGCCATGCTGGACGAGAGACTTCGCTATTGCGGCTCCGATTCCCACTGAAGCTCCAGTGACAAGAGCAACCCTTCCTTTCCAGCGATCCATAATGCAGGATGCTTTCCAAAGCTCGTACTGTTATGTGACTTTGCAGTGTTTTTCTTTATCTGTATTTCTTTGTCAATTAATAATCTAGCCAACTGAAAGTCAGTGAACCTTGGCAAGTGTTGGCAGCTTGTAAAACTTACACAAAGTTATGTTTTCATAACACACTGAAATACACCACAAACCATAAGACTATTTTTATTTGTTTGACGAGTGGTTCATTGTTACAATTTTAACTATAACAATACAGAAAATATAGCTATAAAATTAACCAAAATAAAATAGTTTCTGTAGTCAGATTGATATATGGATGGGTAGATAGATATTGTAAATTTAAAGTAAATACAGTACCAGGGTGTTTGGATATACACCAAAAAGTTAACAAATATGTGATCTGATGTATTAATGATTGGTATATAACTTGCTTAAGTGCTTTTGACTTCAAGATTACAAACAGATAACCAATACAGACACCATAAATCAAGCAATAAGAACACTGAGGGTTGTGAAAACAGAGCTGACCAATACAGCCGTACCAATGATGTTAACAAGATTTTCAAAAAATATCAAGAAAATTTTTCCCATTAATAAAGCTTATTTTAGTGTCTTTTATGACATTTACCATAATTATTAAACGGCAAACTTTAAGATGAGACCAAGCAGTGTTCATTACAAATTGCATTTCAAAATATTAAAATTGTTTACATCAAATCATACTTCACTTTTGCTACCTTTACATAAAGTGTCTGCAAGCTTTCAATACAATGATCAATACATTGACTCAATAATCTTTTCATTAGTTTTTTTTGGTTATGTCAGTTGTTCCACAGGCCTCATCTGGATGTCACCAATCTACAGAGAATGAAAGGACACGGTTATAAAAACAATTATATAACACAACAAGGTTCAAAAGTCCACACTAAAAATCTTGGAGTCAAAATATATGATTTAAACCTGGAAATAATTAAACAAAATATAAAGTTTAAAAAAATAAAAATGCTGTTATGAAATGGATCATCACATGTAAATACACTGCATGTATGTAAAGCAATTTGTTTTGATTTTTCTGTCAAATCCTTTATACAAATTGTGTTGCTATTAATATACCCATAATGAAATAAGCAAAATGCAAATAAACTTTCACACTGGTCCCCTCAGACTTTTGAACTGTATATCTGTATATCTACATCAGTATATCTACATATATAGACACACACACACACACATACAACATGTTGAGCCTCAGTGATGAGCCCTGCCTACCTGAACATGAGGTGGAGCACTCAGAACATACAGCACTGCGCTGGCAATGTCATCAGCTGTCAGGCACTGTAAATACAACATTAAAATKTACAATAAACAACGGCTTACAATGCGTTCTGTTRAAAAGACACAGGWTTTGKCTATACCTTCATACTTTCGTAGGAAGCAGCAGCCCTTTCTGGCTTGTGTTTAAAGAGCCTATAGGCAAACTCTGTCTCCACAACACCAGGAGATATACTCTGTTAAAAAAGTTATATATTTTATCACAGACAACATGTTTTACTATGGATAGTCATGCTACTTATAACAGGTCTCCCTCCAGTTCAGTTCCTAATTAACTTTTTCTTACTGTGGCACGAATGTGGCTCTTAGCCTCCCGTAACTCTTGTCGCAAACCTTCTGTAAGAGCTGTCACAGCATATTTGGTAGCAGTGTAGAAGTGTATGTCACTAAAATGCACAACTCGGTGTCCACACATGCTAAAACAGATATTTAATTGAGATATTTAACGCTTTGGTGCCTGGAGACAGGCATTAATATAAATGAATACAGATAGAACATCCACAATGTTACCATACCTGTTTATGTTAATGATATGACCGTCATCAACATTTCTTTCTTTCATGGACTGGTAAGCCTCGCGGGTGCACACCGACAGTGCAATCACATTCACCTGCAAAACATGAAATATTTGACAGCATCTGGGATTAAAATATTAGCAGCAAATCTGCTTTGTTTGGCTGAGAAATTAGTCATTCTACAAATAATAAAAATACGATTTTTATAGTCTTTTAGGCTATTAGTGTTATCAGTGTTAAAACAAAACATTTATAAAATACGAAACGTTTTGTTAAAGTACCATACAGAGAAAATGGGGTTTAAATGTGCACATGGTAGTTCCCCAATCACATAAAAAATTAATGATGACGTAATGATGTTAAGAAATATATACCATCAGCTTTAACACGAGAAAATTGAACTGAAAGTAATCCGAAAATTTATTGAAAAATTTTTTGAGAACGACCCAAGCGCGCCCACTAGCAAATCATACTCGAAGCTACATGGCTACAATGATCGGAGCCGAACGTTGACTGCCCTGATTCTGATTGGTTGGTACCTGGACGAGACAGCTATCTGATTGGTTATTACTCTTAAAGCCCGCCCCCACACCTAATATAGTAGGAAAAGCAGCGTAACATTTGGTATGTAGTTTGTCAAAATTCGGCAAGTTTTAGCGTTCGTTTTTAGACAGGTGTACTGTGAAATCTTTACATTCATCATGGTCCTCCAGCCACTGGTTCTGCCACTTAATATAGGGTCTGCAAAAGCCAAACCAGCGTTATTGATGCACACATCAATGCCATGATGTTGAACTTTGATCCAGTTGAACATAGACAAGATTTCCTCCTCTACAGACAGATCGCATTTGTACGGAAGCAGAGTCCCACTGAATCCACCACTGACACATTCGTCTGCTAATTTCTGCAAGAGAAAATAATATTTTGTCGTAAAACCTTAAGTAAAAATATTACCACAAAGCAGGTTCATTTTACTTTCCGTCTTCCTCACGTTTCGCTTCATAAACAAAGTATATATATATATATATACATATATATACTGTACGTCATATTTCTCTCGTTGGTCTAATGCAGTATCAAACCCAAACTTTAATCATCAGCAATCGCTAAGGGGATTAAAAGTTGTTTAACGGTACACGGTGAATTACCTCTATTTGCTCTACGTTTCTGGCGCAACCGACCACTTTCATGCCATGCTGAACGAGAGACTTTGCTATTGCAGCTCCGATTCCCACTGAAGCTCCAGTGACAAGAGCAACCCTTCCTTTCCAGCGATCCATCACTCTCACACAACAACAGCTGAGAGTCCTTAAGTGTCCTTTACTACTCCTCATGAATCTGCCAATGAATATGCCACCTCACTGACAATCCAGCCAATAGCAATGCACTTCCCATACAGAACAGCCTCTAATATGCCAGTTCACTTTACTTCACTTCACTTTAGGCCAATCCTTATACTTCCTTATACAGTAAGTCATAATACAGGACAGAGTCATAATACAGTACATTAATGCGTTAAAATACACGACAACCATTGATTATAACTATGTATTTTTATTTGGTTGATAAGTTTTCCCATTGTTACAAATCAAGCTATTACCAATACAGAATATAAGCACTAGTAAACCAGTAAACAGTAATAATAAATAAACAGATAGATAGATAGATAGATAGATAGATAGATAGATAGATAGATAGATAAAAAAAATAGAAAGATAAATAGTAAATTAAATCAAGCAAATACAGCGTCGTTAATCTAAAGTAAATACAGCACCAAGGTGTTTGGATATACAGCAATAGGTATTCAATGTTTGACTTAATATATTGATGAATGGTATATAACTTGCATAACTTCAAACAGAAAACCGATACAGACAACATAAATCAAGCCATAAGAACACAGAGAGTTGTGAAAACAGAGCCAACCAATATGGCAGTGCTAACAGAGAAAATATAACTCCCAGAACAATACACCTCACGTCCAAACCGCGGCTGAATGGGTCGGTATGTGTTTACCATGGCAGTCTCATTGTCAAACTGCAGATTTGAAAATGCAGAAAGCTGTAAGACAAAGATCAGACAACAGACAATGTTATTCTTGCACCGGATGAGTTACCGTATAAATCTTTCTTATAGATCTTAAACTACCTGTTCTTTGCTGAGTGGTATGGTTTTCTCAAATATTGTCCAGACAACAGCTTCAGAGCAGCCTGGTGTGGTGAGAGAGCCCTGGTAGCGAAAGTATTTTCCCAAGGCATCATGGGAAGGAATGAGCATATCTAATGACATGACAAGTGTTGCACTGGTGCCTAAAAAACAACATGTCATAGGTTGTTAAAAATATCTTCTTTTGACATACAGCCATTTTAAATATAGTCTGTCTGAGTAATAATACATAATATAACAACTTCTCTTATATAATGACTCTTTATGGCTGTTTAACACTACAATATATTATACCTTAACTGGAAGAAATAAAATACTTTAAAGTTAGGCAAGTTAAACATCTTACCAGGGAGTGTAATATTATTCAGAGAATTTATGATGGGTTGATATTTTTCATTGGCACTTTCTGATTCCTATAAAACGTGACAACATAATGAGACGTTTTGTGTTAGCTGCAACAAAATGCGTGTCTGTGCACGTGTCATTTTTACCTCATAAAAAAATCCAAGAACAGCCAGTCCAGAAGGGTCACCAATGGCCTCGTTCAGAGAATTGTAGTTTTGTTTTATATGAACAACGTGAAGCTGTAAGAATTAGACATAAGCTTAATATTAAATATTCCTTACAAATGTTCAAATAACTATAAGTTAATATCTCAATATCAATGGCCAAATACCTCCATTGGATATTTCTCTCCATCTATAGCGTGTTCTGATCCAGGTCCCCCACTCTTACCCCAATGCAGGTGCAACTGATGAGCTTTGTAAGCAACTTCTAAGTCGGCCCCATGAATTACTGCACCGTCAGGCAAATTAACTTGTACTATATAGACGACAAAATGTATGACATTTCAAAGGGTTTAAACGATGTAAGAAACATGTTTAAGCCTCATTACAGTGATCCAAAAAGAAGTGAAAAATTATTTATAAAATAACTATAAGTTAATATGTAGCATTTCAAAAAAATATTTAGCAGGAATAGGTTTAGAATAATCACATAACAATATATGAATGTATAAATTTACCTGTGTGTCCATTGTTTATAATTACACTTCTGAATGCCTCTTGGTAGCCTGTAAACTGAACCGGGGTCAGGCGATGGTCTTGAAGAACTTGCTTTGTTAGTATGTTAATGGGTGATTGCTTTCTATTTCCACATTCTGGAGCTATTGTTGCCCATTCATCTGGTCCTATACAAAAATTGTTTATGTTATGCTAGCTTAAATCATTAGTTATTAAAATAATTTCATACAGAATATTAAACGAGGCATCCTGCTCACCTTTGCATGTGTTGTTACAAGACACCTGGGACTGAAAGCACCAGTCTGAAAGAAAATGTAGTTTATAACCACGTTACGAAAATATTTAGTAAATTAAAACTCTATTTTGTATAGAGTGATTTGAGCTTGTTAAATTTGGCAGTAACCAGTTAATCTGTGCATCTAACATAAAATAATAACAGATTTTGCCCACCTACCTGCACTTGTAGCAACCCTGCATAAAATAGAAAGTATGAAAAGAATGGAAAGATACAACATATTCATCCTTAATGGCTCGTTGTTTCCATGCGAATGGTCACGACTTCAGCTGAACAACAGGGGAATGTGTTTTATGACTGTAAACCTTGGTGGTGCATTTTGTATTTGTTTTATCAGATAGAAAACTGATAAAGAGACCCCTCCTCCCCATGACTGCGATGATGCAAAAAATCTGGTGATCATAAAACTCATGTTTGTTTTGGAATGTGCCATGCAGATACTGTCTAATTATGGTTAATCAAATGTATTAGAAATCACACAGCAATGTAGATTTGGCTGATTGACATGTTTTTTACCTTACATTTTGGTATAATACATTGATTATACTACAATGTTAGGTCATAATGGTCACAAAAGTCATCCTGGTTGCTGGGCATCCTGGTTAAAGGTTTATAAACCCATAACTTATAACGAGCAGGGCAGATCCACAGGGTGTGGTCACCATGTCACCGCGCTATGTTGTGCAAATGTAAGGTCAATACTGGGAAATGTTATCAAAGTTAATAAGTCATTCCAACTGTAATTCTTTTGGTGCTGATGTGGAAGACTTTCTGCAACATAACTGTTACATGTTCAGCCTAAAACCTCATTACCTCCTACACAAATTTGAACATGATAAGCGAAAATGACCAGTTGTTTGTTTTAATATACATAGTTGTGAAACAGGTTCAGTAAGGCTGTTTAATTTTACAGTAAATGCTGTAAAATGCAAAAAAACCTTCAATTTTTATCAATGTATATTTGTTATTTACAAATAAATGTACTTAATCAAATGTAAAAAATAATGTTTAAAGTTTTAGTAGTGGAGTTTGTGGAAAAGACTGGTTATATTAAAGTTATAGTATTTTAATATATAAAAATAATATAGTAAAATTAGTTATATTAAATTAGTTAATTAAGTGAATTAGCATTATTGATGTAAGATCAATTGGAAAATGTGTAAATTGTTACCGTTGAACTAGGATTGATCAGGTAGGGTTAATGTAACCCTGTAACCACACTAGCATGGAATGACCAATCTAATCATTATGATAAACATACTTTTAACCCACGTCAAACTTTAATTCTGTTTCAACTACCGCCTGATGAATCACTTCCTGTCTCACTCACTGCACGGAAGGGAAATATTGTTGCAGTAGCTAAGCAAGCAGGACAGCAGTAAAATTAAAGTAACAAAAAATACCTAAAAGTTTTTTTTAATGCTATGTGTCATAAATATTCCGAAGTATGAAAATGCAGCATAATGGCACAAACACTCAAGAGATCTTTAAATACACTGTCATAGAATCATGTCTAGGACCTGTCCAACTTTTAATAATGTTGCCACCTATTGGTTACTTTCTGCAATTGTCTGGGTGGGGTGATGCAATTCTCCGAAATTGCGTCATCTGAAAATGTAAAATAATAATATTAATAATGATAACACTATATAAAAATAAAAAGTGATGTAGGTGTAGGTGTATGTTTTATGTTTAAATATATTAACATGGGAACTTATGACTCTGGTTTCATGACTCTGACTGTTACTCATTGTACGTTTTAGTTCATTCCATTACTGCACACGCTAACCCCGCCCCTAAACCTGACCATCACAGAAAACTTTCTGCAGTTTTAGATATCTGTATTATTATTGTGTATTATTTATAAACTTGTTTCTTCATGGAGATCTAAAATGTCCCTGCAAGGTCAAAATTGACTGGTATTGCAATATGTACATTTGGTCCCCATAATGTAGTGAATACCAGGACCACACACACACCTGCAAATAAAAAACACTATTATAAAATGATTATAATGTTTAATAATGTTTTTAATAATAAGGTATAATATGTCATTTATATGTATTTTAAACCCAAGGTATCATTGTATTTACAAGGTGATTGAAACTATTATGCATTATTTAAGTATTTAATCAGCTCTTTTGCATATTAAAGGAAAAGAGGATAATTAAATTAACCCTGATCTAAACCTGTCTGGATAATACACAGTCTTTTACGTACCTTAGTTGCGGAAGACTTTATCTATACTGTGGTCTATTTCTGGAGTTAATCCAGTATTGTGCAATATAGGTGTATAATGCTAATATACAAACGTAATGTTGTGAAATGGTTGTAAGTTAAAGTTCATAGTAGAATTGATAACAAATCCATTTACCCCAGCGAATGACTTTGTGGCCGTTCTGTGTCTGATAAAATGAAGGCAAACAATGTCCTTTAAATCTGACCTTTAGATTCAGCCTTCTTTCATGAGGTCTGATGACGCCAGTGCACCAAATACATTTAATAGATACACACAAACTATATTTATTCAACTTTATTGATAGTTAACTTATAGTAGGTTGGTGATTCTTCGTCTTTGCGCATATGATATTTCCTTTTATTAAAACAAACTGATTTTAGTGGTTTTCTTTTTTGTGATTTAAAATTCCCATTAAAACATTCACATGAAAACTTTGTATTATGCCTTTATCATTTATTATTATTATTTGCTTATTTGCTACTTTTTAAATTCATTTTATGTATAGTTATGAACACTTTTATGTATGCATGATAATGAATTAACAGTGTTTACAAGAATTATGACTGTCGTTCAATTGTCATTTTTACAATAACCAACAATTTTGAAAAAAAAAAGTTTTCAAAATTTTGAGTACTTGGCTACGAAGCAGATAAATGGTGGCGGACATGTTCATGGCATTTAAGAAAAACAACAAAAATGACAGAATTTCCCTGTGATACATTTATATACACTGTTAGACACTGTTGAAGGAAACATGTTTTAATGCAGTTTATTTTCTACAGGCTCAAAAGTTACCATGGTTAAAGAAACACACAATTATACTATTAAAGCGATATCTGTGAACAGGATCTCTGTAAATCAGGTTTGACTTGTTTTATCATTGTATTATCATTATACATCATAGAGAAGTCTCTGCATGCCCCCCCAGTTCCTTCTCTGTTTGTCAAACAAGATTTTGAGGTTTGGGTTGTCTAGACAACCAAGTCGATCTTGCGTACATCCTGTTCAGGGAAATTCTGCAGAAAGATGAGATGCCTCCTGCTTATCAAAGTATTGTATGCGCAGGGGAGCTGGGACGAAAAGTGTGTGAATTTAAGGCTGGTACAAGCTTGTCTAGTACATTTTAATTTACATTTAACTGACTTAGTTGATTGTTCTCTACTAATGTTTCAAAGGGCCTATAACTGCCTTACATTTACTAGTGCCTTACAAAAATAGGCAAAAAGCATTGCGCAATTAATGTTATGCATGTAAATTACACAGTGCACAGGGGTGTATATGACAATCTGATGTGTATTAATATACCTTCCTATCTGACACACAGAACACAAAATGTGCTGATAAAACTGTGGTTTGCACAACATAACAACCACCCCTCCCCCCAGGAACTAACAAGCTCTACAAGTAGTTCTAATATAAAGGAGTTTTACAGAGTGACGGCACTATAAAGCTATATATAATAATGCATAAAAATATCTATAGCATAATCCACAACCCATAGTTTCTCAATGCACTGTAGATATTTAAAAATATTAGATATACAGATCCAGTGTTAGACTATGTGGAACCCTGATGCAATCTGATCACATGGTTTCTAAACTTCCTCTTTATTTTCTTTGTGTGATTTTGATGTATGCTAAAGAACGAGGGGTTTTATTCTCTCATTTTTGATGTACCTTTTATCATTTTGAATGCCCCTAAAAGGTAATAGCTTTCAGTCTCACGTAGAACGAAACTTTCTGTATTCTGGTAGGCGTGCATCTGTGCATCCGTGCATCTTTAAGACAGAACCTATAGGGCCTCTTCCTGTGGTTTGTACCATGTGGCTTTAAAAGTGTTAAAAGGCGACAACTTCTGTCTCTTTTCTCTGTTGTTTCCGGGACCAAGCAAGCAAAGAAACGGTGAGTTACTGCTCTTCTGTATAATTGAAAATATTGCACAGATATTACTGTCTGCTCGTTGACATTAATATGTAATCGCATTATATAGGATGATAACCTGCTTACTGCGATATGTTGATACATTGAAATGTATAGAACTCAAAAATAATAAAAATGCACATTTGTTTTAAATAACAAAATTTTTTCTTTATTGTTTGTAGTCGTAAAAAAGCAATACCAAATGAAATGTTATTAAATGTTAACATACATCTTATCATTATTTATCTTTTTTAAAATACATATATATTATATGAAACGGCAAACTGGATGCAGTACACATCATGTCAGGGTATATAACATCAGAGTACATTACAGATTACAGCATTGTTCTTACTTTTAAAGAAAGCAGAGACAATAAAAATTTAGTGACGCATTTTGTGATACAGTGACGCACTTTAAACAGTGATCAGTTTAAACCTGTTCCTGCTGAACATCCGACCATAATAAAACATGATTTGAATCATTGTATTAAATCAATATGATTAATCAATTAATCTAATGTTTTTTTACAGGCTGAACAAGTTGCTGTGAAATTTGCAGCACATGGAGATTAGAGGAAGTAGATGATATTGGGACCACAAAGACAAAAGGCGGGAACTTCAGAGGTACAGTGCAGTCACTCATAAAGTAGACAGCACTACTAAACGTTACTACACAGTGTAGTGTTTCCTACTTTATGGATGAGTGTACTGTTGGCTGCGATGGACGGTCTGATTGAGCTCCACAGAAGCTGAAGCTACTTGAAAATTAGAAGAATACTTGAAAAATTAATAAAGGTTTCATGCTACTGTGTTGAATGATTGATTATAATGTAACAATGTTATTGAAATAGAAGTTCACCGGTGTGTGAACATAACATTTGCATGTGCAGTAATCATCATTAAAAGTCAAATGAAGTCATTTTGAAAAAATAATGCAGATAAATATGGTCAATTTCACACATAGTGCACCAGACCTGTTAAAATAACACCAATGCAGGTACATCCTACAGGAAGTACATTACAAAAATATTAATAATAAATTATAAGAAACGAAATTAAGATACGTATAGTTAAAACCGATAACTATTAAATGATATTATTAGTCCTGTAAAGCTATAATACACAAGCTGTTGAAAAAATACTTATGATATTCATCAGAAATTAATTAGCTTTAATGTAATTAATCGAGGTGAGAAATAATCACAATCCAGGTTATAATTACAATCTCAAAGCTGCTGCTGATGATAAAATTAGGGTCTTCAATCCCATGGCAATGGTTGCAAAAAATTTGACGGCACAAGACCTCGGTAGCCATGTAGATCTCCCTGAATCAATATAAGAGATATTTTCCTATAAGAAATATGCAGTAAAGCAAAATATACAACTAGCATCAGTTCAAAAATAGAGGAAGTCAAAATACTCACATAATAAAATCCATCACTGTCCATTTCCCCAAAAACATAGATTATGTCACCTGCACGAAAGGGAAGCTCCTCCTGCATGAAAAAATAAAAACTTCTATTATACTTCCAATAGTAATAAGGACAAAATTGCTAACAAAATTTTAGCTAATTAACCTTAAATTACTGGAAAATTTGATCACCTCAATGTCCATATTTGGGGAACTTTCCCAAGGGTCATAATCAAAGATGGCCACCATCCTGTGGACCTTCACACCATCTGGCACACTAGAAGACTCACTAGGTGCTATTTTTAATAGTACAAAGTAGTAATGGGTTAGATGAATAAAATATACAAAGTGCAGTAGGTGATTTACAAGGTTTAATGATGTAACCATGAATATATAGTTTCTTATATCCTATAAAACATTAAGAGAGAGAGAGAGAGTGAGAGAGAGACATGAAATAATTACCTATGGAAGGTGTCTCCTCTGGTAAAAAGCCCTGCTGTAACAGATGGTGTTTAAGTTCTCCATCTTCCACAGGAATCTCAGATACCATGTTGCTCGGCACAAAACCAAAGTGACCACCCGACTCCCCACTATAGAAACCATCAGCATCTTTATCTCCATATATCTGCAAAATATCACATCCTGCTGAGACCCATCACAGCAAATGTAGGCCAACAATAACAGCATGAT
>JAZGTJ010015640.1:2521-13238 GCA_036877575.1 Botia almorhae | reverse complement strand
GTGTGTGTGTGTGTGTGTGTGTGTGTGTGTGTGCGTGTGTATACAGTCTATTATTTAAACTATTTACCTACCAGTGGAAAAAAGATGAATGAAAAGATGCTGGCAAAGAGGCACATTATGGGAACCCTCATGATCACTTTGAGGATGTGCTGCTTGTAATAATTCTGATTTTCTGACATCTGGATGTGGTCATTCAGGAGAAAGGGATGACTAAATCCATACAAGACAATCAAAGCCTAGTGACACAAAGTAAACATGACCACAAAATAACAAAACTGTTTAAGACAGATGAAATACAAAGCTAATGCTTCACCTGCTGTGATACCAAATAACTTTGTAAAAGTCAAAGTAATCTTAAGAATTTGTAACGCTTTTTAAAGACACAAACACTATATTTTGCAGTTTCTCACCTGAATTAATCCAATCACGATGACACAGGAACAGAAGGAAAGAATGCCCATAATATTCCCAGGAAATGTTGCCATAAGGGAAAACTAGAAACATTATTATAATATTAAACAACAATATAGACAACATAAACAAACAGCTTTGATTTTATTTCCTTTAAACACATACATACATACAACTGTGCTGAACTGTGTTCAGCAAAAAATACTTGAAATCAAATGAATATGACTCACTGTGTATGGCAGAAAGGTTATGAGCATCATACAAGCCTGAAATAGATAAAAAGGGGAAGTTGAAAAATAACTACACCCTTTCTCTTTGAACATAAAGCTACTTTACATTCATAACTCTAAAGACAAAAAATAAGTCTTATTTCAGCTTTGTTGCTGCTCTCACCAGGTTAAGCAGTGCAAGAGTATCATCAATGCGTTCAATGACCTGAAACAGCCTAATATAAAAACAAATGTGTAAATAAAATCTGCAAGTGATAAAAGGATTGTACAAGAGTGGTTGAAGGGAACGGTTATTGTTTAGTTAATATTTGAGACATTGTACTGTGTTAATGCTTACAAGCTCTCACCTGATATGTGCAGCCCAAGCAACAGTGACTATAAGAAACGTCATCAAATATACACCGACCTTGGTAGTGAGCAAAGACTGAATACTCTCTTTCAGTTCCTGATTAGACAGTCACAGCAGTTAAAAGTTATCATGCACAACAAATTGTACTTCCTACATATTGTCTGAAAGCTACATTAATTTATTCACCTCATTATCCTGAAATTTTGTATGTGCAACAGGTAAAATCTGTAAACAAAAATAGATGACATATTCAGTGCATTATAGACCAAGGCTTTGAATATGTTTCATGTAACTAATAGAAATTAAATCTAACAACAGATTTAAATTCTAAGTGTATTCGTGGGACATATACAGAATTAAAGATGAATACGTGCTTAAGTGTATATTGATGACGGTAAACTCTGACTAGTAAAATGTTCCACGCCCTTTGTCTAAAGGGTCAATGGGACTTTTTCCTCACCATTACAGTGGCAATGATGGATATGAGCGCATCACTGTAGGCGAGCAGACGGTGGGATGACTGCGTGCTGCTGTGGCCGTCTTTCTCTGACGACGTGACGCTCTCCAGAAAGGAATGCGAGTGATTTCGCGGTATCCTTCTTTTTTCCATTTCCTCGTCATCGTGGTGTTCGATTATTTCGCTTTCATCGTTGTCTCCCATGACAGCGTCTGTGGACTGTGTCAGTGGACGGCGCAGGCATGAACGCACAGAAGTGTTGTTTGCAAACACTAAAGACACACTGTCAGCTGACCGGAACTCCCTCATCAAATGAATCAAATGAAGAACATCCTCTCGCAAGAGTGCACACAAAATCCAGCTCAGCTATACGCTGTCCTTAGAAAATATTTATATATATATATAAATCATCAATGCATCAAACGATTAAATAAAATTGCTTTTTAATGAATATTATAAAAAGGAAGTGACGCAATAGACGCTCCTGCTTGGCGCACTTCTCTTAAAGGCGGAGGTATTCTCGATGGGAGAGAGAGAGATGAGAGAATGAACTATTTCACACAGGTAGTGTAGTTACTTATTTTTTTATTAATTTATTTATTTTACCATTGGCCTGCTTAGTATTTTTGCAGAAAACAGCAACAACAAGAAGGCTGTTTAGACAGACCCGTTACATATAAAATTGACCAATGTATTTACAGATTTAGCTAACCGGGCCGGATCTTATATTGCTAATTGGATTTAATTAATTCGAGGATATTTTGGTTTATTACGGGTCTGGTTCTCACCTTGTTGATGAACAAAAACTATAGTTTGCGAATAAACTGCACAGTACTCCATCAATCAGTAATCAGTCAATCAGTAATCATTTTATAAAACGTGCTGTACAAACAAACAAGCAAATATATATATATATTTATATATAGAATATATATATTTATATATATATAAATAAAAACAATTATTGAAAATATTTTTTTTAAACAAAGCTGTATGGTGAATGACGTAAAGTGTATGGTGAATGGCGTTAAGTGCAAGAGTGAGTGGAGGCCAGCGGGGGAGTGGGAAGGGGCGGACGAACGGGCTCGGTACAAGGCAACCGTGCTTAGTGTTCGCCCTAAAATGAAAGCATGAATTTATGGTACCACTAGAGGGAGACAACAATTTATGTTTCCAAACTGATTGTCAAAAAGTATTTATTTGACTAACCTAGCCAGACCTTAGAGAAACTAAAGAACCCATAATTAAGTGCTGGGTGATGCCGTATTTGCATGGTTTTAAAGTTTATATACTGTAGCCAGTTTTATATTTTTAGTAAATCGTGATAAGAATAGATTTAACAGAATAGATAAGATTTAACAGATTTGTTCTCAGATGGCAGTTGTTGTCACAGCAAGAATTCAGTGACATCCAAATCATAAGGTGTCTCGACAGGACTACACGGTCCTGTTATTCTGAGACCTGTGATTGAGACAGAGCATAAGAAAGAGAAGACAGAATCTGTTTTCATTGGTTCTCAGCATCTATTAAGTCCCACAAATCAACACAATACCAAACAATATATTGGACGGCAAGAGAAGAGCTTCTTTTGTAGTTAATGGAATTTCAATCAAAGTGGGCAATTACTGAAATGGAACAGTAACCTAGCAACTAACAGTCAGTCATGCTCATTATCAAGTGACTGTGCAACATGACAAATATCACATTACTCATACATACTCAAACACAAACATTTTCATATTAGAACACACGTTATTATTTATTTTAAATTAGGAAAGCCAAAGAACAAAATCTCCAAATCTTTTTTTATTTGACCTGAAAAGATTAACTGAATTATCAATAAATAACTTTGTACTGATGGAAAGTTACACATTAATTTAATCATATGAACAGAGCAATATTTACACAAAGACTTTTATTAAAAATATGAATATCTGGTACTGCATTGGCATATTGAAAGCATGTACCAGAACTTCCTTTTTTTGCAGAGAATCTTGCATTCGTTTAAAAGAAAACTCTTCAGATATTATCTACACTACATCTACTGCTACATGAGGGATATTTAAAGCTGGACACAAAAAATGTCAGTGCTTTTTGCATAGATTCATCTATGTAACCCTCTTAAACTATTGTATACATACCTCATTAATTCCTTTAAAATTGCATTGTCGTGTGTTAATACTTTGTGTATGTTCATTCTAAGTATAGCACATACAGTATGCTGCATTGCATATATGATTGTTTATCAGTCAACCACAGCCAAAAACAAAACTCACTAGATACATTACAAACTTTATTTCATTTAGCACCTCTTGTTCCTCCTTTCTTGTTACTCCTTTGCAAAATAATTTTGGAGGAAGTGAAAACGAGTTGGACAGAATGATAAAGTACAGATTAAATAACGCCAGCTTTGTGAAAGATAGCTTTATATCTTATAGACAGATTTACTTGATTCTGTATATGTTTATACTGGTAAATTTTTGAGGCTTTTCATGCAGACACTGATGATGTAATAGCAGTACCTATTCCAGGTCAACAGAACACAGTGTTTTTACCTTTCTTTGGAAGCTGCTGACAGAGCACTTTTTGCAGTACTGGACATATTATTGATGTGTTTGTTTGCAGTTATGCTGTAAGTGTAAGTGAATCAAAATGGGATTAAATTGCACCAAGTATGTTTCGCATCAACACAGTTCATGTTTTCGCTGGTGTGACTACACCAGATGAAGAACAGCGCTGAACCCAAATACTCCCTCTACCACTGTCTGGAAGTGTGGGTCAGCAATTTATATCCCTACAGGAAAAACACAAACAACCTAATGTGGTGGCATATACTCTACATACTGCAGGGGCTGGAACACATTGACCTTATGGCAGGAATTTGCTGAACTGTTTCACAGCTGGGGTCATGGTCTTTAATTTTGTTTACTTAATTCATTTTTCACTGTATATATACCTATACAAAAAAATGTAGCACCATCTTGTCATCAGACTAATTAATAACACATAAAATAAAAATGTGTAAAAACACAAAAACACTTTTATTTAAGTCTGATCTTGTCAACTCAGCGGAGTAATGAACCATGGGTAATGTGGGGTAAGATGTGCCAGTTAAGCTGCCCTCTGAGTCGTGGCGCAGTGGGCATTCTGTTGTTCTCATTGGGACATTACATTTTTTAATTTCTTTAGCACAACAGCAGCTACCCAAACAGATCTAAGAAGATGCTCATGAACATAATGAATTTTAAAATGATTTTCTTTTCCAAGGAAGAAGAAAGCAGTGAAATTATGTAGGTATCAAGATCAGCTTTAGTCTGCAAAAAAATGCAGTCATACTACAGTGCCTTGCAAAAGTATTCATACCCCTTGAACTTTTTCGCATTTTGTCACCCTACAACCACAAACTTAAATGTATTTTATTGAGATTTTATATGATAGACAACACAAATTAGCACAGAATTGTGAATTGGAACGAAAATGATATACGGATTTCAAAATTTTAAGCAAAAAAAATCTGAAAACTGTGGCCTGCATTTGTATTCAGCCCCCTGTACTTTGATACCCCTAAATAAAATCCAGTTCAATCAATTGTCCACAGAAGTCACCTAATTAGTTATTAGAGTTCACCTGTGTGTAATTTAGTCTCAGTATAAATACACCTGATCTGTGAAGGCCTCAGTGGTTTGTTAGAGAACACTAGTGAACAAACAGCATCATGAAGACCAAGGAACTCACCAGACAAATCAGGGATAAAGGTGTGGAGCAGTTTAAAGCAGGGTTAGGTTATACAAAATATCCCATGCTTTGAACATCTCAAGGAGCACTGTTTAATCCATCTTGCAAAAATGGAASAAGTATGCCACAACTGCAAACCTACCAAGACATGGCCGTCCACCTAAACTGACAGACCGAGCAAGGAGAGCACTGGTCAGAGAAGTAGCCAAGAGGCCCATGGTCACTCTGGAGGAGCTGCAGAAATCCGCAGCTCAGGTGGGAGAATCTGTCCACAGGACAACTATAAGTCGTGTACTCCACAAATCTGACCTTTATGGAAGAGTGGCAAAAGAAGAAAGTCATTGTTGTAAGAAAGACATAAGAAGTCCCATTTGCAGTTTGCCACAAGCCATGTAGGGGACACAGCAAACATCTGGAAGAAGGTGCTCTGGTCAGATGAGACCAAAGTTTAACTTTTTGGCCTAAATGAAAGGGTTATGTGTCGCGGAAAAGTAACGCTGCTCATCACCCTGAACACACCATCCCCACTGTGAAACATGGTGGTGGCAGCATCATGCTGTGGTGATGCTTTTCTTCAGAGGGGACAGGGAAGCTGGTCAGAGTTGATGGGAAGATGGCTGGAGCTAAATACAGGGCAATCCTGAAAGAAAACCTGTTGGAGGCTGCAAAAGACTTAAGACTGGGAGGGAGATTCATCTTCCAGCAAGACAATGACCCTAAACATACAGCCAGAGCTACAATGGAATGGTTTGGATCAAAGAATATTCATGTGTTAGAATGGCCCAGTCAAAGTCCAGACCTAAATCCCTTTAAGCATCTGTGGCAAACCTTGAAAATTGCTGTTTACAGACGCTCCCCATCCAATCTGACTGAGCTTGAGCTATTTTGCAAAGAAGAATGGGCAAATATTTTAGTCTTTAGATGTGCAAAGCTGGTAGAGACATACCCCAAAAGACTTGCAGCTGTAATTGCAGCGAATAGTGGCTCTACAAATTAACACAGGGGGCTGAATACAATGCACACCACACTTTTTAGATTTTTATTTGCTTAAAACTTTGAAAACCATGTATCATTTTCGTTCCACTTCACAATTATGTGCTACTTTGTTGGTCTGTTACATAAATTCTCATTAAAAAACATTTAAGTTTGTGGTTGTAATGTGACAAAATGTGGAAAAGGGGTATGAATATTTTGCAAGGCACTGTATATGCTACTTTGTTGCTGGCTATTTTGTATACTGTACCTACAGTGTTCTAATAATCATGCCTGTTACAAAATATAAAAACGCATTAAGCAAGTGTTTTTGATTGTCCGAGAGATTATTCCTTATGAAAAGTTCAACTGAAAGCCATTGTAATAATTTAGTCATCTTCATTGAGAGAAACAGATTAAAGATAATCCATCTCTGGTGACCCAAGGTCAAGTCTGAGCTTCAGCACGCTCTCTACGTCAGCACACACCAGTTTAAGTTCACATAATTTACTTAGTGGAATGCATCATAGATCACAGCATGAAGACTGATTGTGAAGGTTTCGAGGATTATGTCTCCAGGTCACAAGTTTAGGTCACAATTGGGCCACTGCTTTAAAAAGTAAATACGCCCCATAGTGGTTTGCTTATCTATATCAATTAAGGTCTAAGAGAAGACTTTCAGTCTCTTTACCCATATAGGCTGCCATAAGATATGTATAAATACCCAGCAGCTCTTTATTACTGTTACAAGGTCATTTGACTCACAGGACACAGCCTCATAACAGTGAATACATTTTTATCACCGTTAGGTTATAACTAATTTGCAGACTACCTTTTTAGAGAAGAGATATGTAGCACATACTGCTAAATGACAATAGTTACATAAGCATGTCCATCACTTTTCAAATCCTAGAAAATCTTTGCTGTCCTCTATCACAACTCATTTTGTTGTTGTAAGCCAAAGATTGTGGCAGAAGTAGGTCAGCATCACATTTTCTTCCCCTCCTCTTAATCTGTAATTCAGAGTTGCTCTTAATTGCTCTTTAATCTTTACACGTCAGGAGTGGCTGTGGAGGGAGGGGCTCCTCCATTGGACTTTAAGGAAAGCAGGCTGCATTAGCAGGCTAGGCAAATCCCGTTCTGTGAGCAGCAGAGATTAATTAGATGTGATCAGAGAGAGCTCAGGAGTGCAGAAATGCAAAACTGGAAAAGCTGAAGTCATAATTCACTACCACAGAAGTGTCATTATGACATACTGGGTGAATCTGATGTGATTGTTTTGCAGGATATTGTTCAGAAATTATGTATACAACCAGAACAGAACTGGTACTGTTCTGTATCACCATAGTAATTGCTCAAAAAAAGTAACGACAAAAGGCGATGAAATTCCAGTAAAAAATGATCTTCATGCTCTATTTAGCCCTTTGTGAAGGAATTAATTTGCCTACTTTCATTTAGAGCATCTGAATGCCGTTTTCTGCTTGGAATTCTTACAAAGTTATTGATCAGCTCAGCAGACATCACAGCAGACGCAGATGATGACACAAGCCCAGTCACACTCTATCTCTGTCACTCTCTTACACATGTTTTATAGCTTCTCAAAAAGAGCCCATGTCATTGTTTGTTGCTTGTTCTAATACCACTTTTTTTAATAGTAACGGAGGCTTGGCATCTTTTGAACTAGAGACAGCAGATCCTAAATCTGACATTAAAAAGTAATTTCACACACAAGAAGGTTTTTCAACCCTAGACACAAGGCTGTGGGCAGACATACATTTACTGTGAGATATTGCTATATAGGTACTATGAATACTCTGGTTTCTTCCCAGTCCAAAGATATGCAGGTTAAGTGACTTGGAGATGCTACATTTCCCCTCCCCGACTTGTGTAGATTAACTGTTTCATGCCATGAATATAGCCTTATATGCTGGAGTGGTGTAAAACAATAAGTAAATAATACTTTTTCACAGGGTCAGGCAAAGCTCTGCTGCTCAGTACGGTTTCAAATAACAGCTACGTAATCACCTACAACCCGACCAGACTAGCAGAACTCTTTGTATTTCCCCAGTTGTTTGAAGCTGTCAAGGCCTGAAGCTTTTAGATCAAGCCAACAAAGAGGTGGTCAGTATGAGAAAGGAGGGATAAACATTCTCTGAGAGACAGTGTAGTTGAAATTCAAACTGATGAGGAGCAGGTGGCAAATAGAAACCATCTGAATTGGCTCAGGTTTCCAATTAAAACATTTAGCATTAAAGAAACATTAAAAATGTTAAAAGCCAAGAAAAGGTAATTTTTTCTCTACTTGATTACATATAAATAAATTAGGCTGTTATTATTACTATTATCACCAGTTTTCACATACTGATATCCATAACTTCTGCATGTCTTTGACCATTATTCATCATTGCAGAGGATGTAACCTTGCAGATGATGTGAAGTCTCTGAATTATTGACATTAACTGCAGATGCAGCACAGATGTGAAGTGTGGAGTATGCATGTTTATCTTGGCGTGAAAACTGGCATGTGGGTATTTGGCTACATTAATATTAATACTGTTTTTACCCTAGCATATCCTTTTTCTCTCTCTCATGCATACTACATCTCAGCTCACACTTTGCTTATCTGCATGAAAGCGAAGATAGAAAACTAGCTGCCAAAATTCAGATGAAAAAGATCAAAGGCAAAATATGCACATGGTAGTTGACAGTGGCTTCAAAGATCTCAAATAAGCTCATGTCTCAGCAGCCATTCGAAAAAACACACTGCTGTCCATCGGCTCCATTTGCCCCTAACATTCAATCCTGTTTGTTTAACGTTAAAGACAAACTTCATCCAATCAGCATCTCTATAGTGCCTCATGTCAGTGCTAGTGAATAGAAAAAGAGAGAGAGAGAGAGAGAGGTGTAGGGGTTTAAGCAGGGATGAACTGCCAGTGTGAATTAAAGCTTATTTGCTAATGGTTCTGCCCTCACCCTGAGAGCAGCTGGGAGAGATAAATCAGGTGGTGCTGCAGTGCAGTGTCGTTGCTCAGAGACTCTGCTGCAGTCACTGCTGCTTTATGGGCCCATCTGAATGCCAGTTTGGCACGCAGCATATCCGCAATTGTGAGATAGAAAAATTAAGAAACGTGTTAGGCAGCAGCATTAAGCATCTCAGCAGGAAGTGTGATACAAGTGGAGAGAAAGCCTGAAAGAGAGTTTAGCTTCACAATCTCCCACATGACAAGCTTTCACTGCCACATGCACATGAGAGATCATTTTCATGCACCAATTCATCAAAACTTCTTAAAGCCTTCCATCTTTTCTTTCGTCTTGTGTTAACCCTCTTCAACTCCTCCCTGAAGAGATTTTCTAGTAGGGGGTCATTTGCTGTGCTGGGAAACATGATCTCCTGCATCCTACAGCTGGGAGACCATATGGAGCATCTTCAGGGCACAACATGGAATCTTGTCAAAAACCTCTTTTAAAAGTAAATTAAATGCATGCTATACAGAGTGTTTATTTGCAGTGTTTGAAATTCTGGATGACCATTTCAGAGAAGCAATCTAAAATAAGGTTAAAAATGTTGAGAGGTTTAGTCAATGTGTGCGCATATGCGTTTGTGTATTTAGTGAGTGGCAGCCGGTAGAACAGCATGCCACCTGCACATAAAAAGTGGAGACACACCTGTCTCTATAGGGCCTGTTCCCTCCAATACGACCTACTAGAGCGTAGATTCAAACCCCTGACACTGGAGACTTCACACGCAGGCACACACTAACAAAAAACAAAAGAATTAATTAAAAAGTGTTTCATTTATTTTCATTCATATGATCTCATGGGGTGACCAGAATTTTTAAATTTCAAACTGGAACCCCAAACTGATACATTGCTAAAACATTTGTATCATCGTATCAAACACGTATCATTATTGCTAAAATAATATTAGAAATAACAGTAATGCCGCACCAGAATGCTTTGGTGTCATTGTTAGATATTTGAGTCATCATTTTAGTATATAATATTATATATTATAATATTATATAATAATATTGTTATTTACTGTATATTCTTTATTCTGTATATACTGTATATTTACCTGTGATCTTTAAGTTCAAGACACATTTATCACATATATTCATAAGCTAAGATAAGAAGCTGCTTGCATTGAGAGGACTACAGAGAGCAGCAGCAAGCATTTTAAGTTGTTATGGCAACCAGACACACCGCAAGCTGGTTTGCTGAAAGATTTTATAGAATGAAAGTATCAGCATAAATACCTGCAATGGCAAAGCTTTTTTTCTCTCTTTGCAATGTCATATTGCACAAAACTATAAATTATACCACAGACAGACATTAAGGATACTGAAATCAGTGACTGATAGTTAAATCTGGGACACACAGTATTTAATTATTTTCTCAGACACACCTTGTAAAATTGTCTGGTCACCTTAGTACTCCATTTAAAGGCGTACAAATATTACACACACACACAAAATGTAAAAAAAACTCACAATGAAGGTGAATGTTCTGAGGAACTATGTGTGTGTGTGTGTGTGTGTGTGTGTGTGTGTGTGTGTGTGT
>JAZGTJ010015639.1:0-13238 GCA_036877575.1 Botia almorhae | reverse complement strand
TACATGCTTCTTTATGAAGAGCACAGAATAGTCACAGACACAAAAATCACCTTATTTTAGTAAGCAGTGTTGTATGCATGTGGTGTGGATTTTTGTGATTAATCATGCTGAACACTCGTTAGGAGTGGGGGAAGTAAATAAATTAGCATGTGATTGATCATTCTGTGTTTCTTTTTGCTGTCACCCTTTTTCCTCTGTCCTTCTGCAGAAAATGCATGATTTGTGTTTTGTTAAATCCATCATATAGAATATAAAGACTTGCATAGTAATGAAACACATTTATAAATGCACAGTGTCCCCTGAAGTCATGTGACAGTGAAATGAATAGCTGCTTTGTGTGTATGTGTTAGAGCAGGTGAGAATGACTACTATCCTATGAGAAACCGCATAGAAACCGCATAGAGTCTTACACAACATGCTGATATCTGATTTTCTCATGGCTGGGGGCGAATCGACTTAGTAAGGATGCACCACATTGTGACATGCCGCAATCGTATTTATACATTACATTTGCTTAGTACTAAAAACAAGTAATTAATGCATTAATGTCACTCTTTTTTGGATCATGTCATGCAGTTCTATAAAAAATGAAATAGTTACCTGTCACCATTAAGTCTTGTCAAGAAACAGTGTATTCTTGACAAAAATGCTATTAACCTGGTGCCTTTGTTAACTTGATGTTATGTCTAGATAAACAAAAGTACTATGTGCCAAAACTTTGCAATGCATACATGACCTTAGTGTCTACACTCTCTGAGTGTTACTGAGAAACATTATAAATGTTCATGCAGTAGTTTACACATTGAAATCATGAAGCCAAAGCAATCAAAGTTCTGCACTTTCTGCATCTTTAAGTTGCCAGATGATTTGTTCCTTATATTCCTCCTCATTTGAGAAATTTGGTTGAATCCTATTTACTTTATTTAGGTCTAAGGGGAAGATTTCAAGCAGCACTCTGTTTTGTAAATGTCCCACTTGCAGCTGTAGACGGATGTGTTTTCAGCTCAGATGTTGCATAACACTGCAGCTCATTGTGTGTTAACTGCGTGCAGGGCTGCATGCATAGGCTCAGCCACTAAGTGGCTTCAGCCTCCTCCTCAGGAGACCCTGGCATTGGAAGTGCTGGACTTAGAGGGATTTTCATCTTCTAGAAAGCAACTGCGTTTCTGGATAAAGCCTGATTGCAGTGTTTGAAATATGGCTCTGACTCTCCCAAATGAGACTTCCTGCGATCGCCTTTTCTGTTACTCCATAAATCAATTATTTATGCTCCAGTTCAAGGTTTCTTTAATCTGTTTATATTTTATTTATTTTTTAAAGAAAACATGGAAATTCTCCATCTTTATTGTCTAATGATGAAAAATGAGAGCGAGAGATTGAGAATGGAGGTTTTGAAACTGCGCTCATCCCCTCTCCTAATCCACGTTTATTTCCTCTTCTTTTGGATTTTTTGGATTTACAGCTTCTAGTCTTCAGGGAAAGCCATCATCGTTTAGCGCCATTTATTCGTAGAATGTGGAGTTTACAGCTTCTCACTCACTCACCTTTAAACACTGTCACTGCTTTACATTCCTACAGCACCACTCAGAAAAGACGTTTGAGTTGCAATTATTAACGTAGAATGTCCATCATTTCCTATACTAATTCGCATTTGAGTTTTTGTTGTTATTATGAAGATGGAAAAGTCTAGAGTGTGGATGTGGGCATTATGGAAAGTCAACCAGAACCTCTTGAAGGTTTATACTATCAAAAACAAAAAGAAACATTTTCTATAAAAATATCCCATCTCTGTAGATCCATAGAAAGGCATAGTAAGACAATATAACATGACAACATGACCTAAAAAGAACACACAATCATAAATTAAATCTACTCTAGAAGTGGTCTGAAGCAAAAATAATATTTTAAACAATTAAATGTATTAAAACATGTTCCTTACTCAAATCAAATAGGCAGTATGTTGCTAATATCAATCTCAGCAAATTTCAGTGGTATTTACATGTCACTAAATAATCAGATCTCATTGGTTGTCATTGGAACTAAAGAGATTTTGTATTATCAAGGTACCGCCAAATTAAATTTTAACCATGAATAACTTTTGTTTAGATATACTACATTTAGAATATGACAACGATTAGATTTTTTTCTAAAATCTTTGTGAAGAAAGGAAATCATATCCTCAGATGGCATGAGGGTGAGTAAATGATAATCAATATTCAACAAAAATATGCAGCTCTGAAAAAAGTTAATTGGCCACTGCAAAATTATCAGTTTTTCTGCTTTTACTCTTCATAGGTATATGTTTAAAAAAATGAACATGTTTGTTTTATTCTATAAACTACTGACAACATTTCTCCCTAATTCCAAATAAACACGTTGTCATTTAGAGCATTTATTTACAGAAAATGAACAAAAAATATGCTGTGTTTTCAGACCTCAAACAATGCAATGAAAACAAGTTCATGATCAGGTTTTGTGTAAAAAAAAGAAGAACCTAATCAAATGTACTTCCAAAACCCAATTTGTGAAGCAGACTTCCAAATGATGGACACACACACAAAAAAGGATATGTTGTCATTATTTATTGAACAAAAGGGGTTAATTTAACAAAAACTGGAAATTTGAGTTGTGCAGAAGTATGTGAAGCCTTTTATTTAGTAGCTTGTGGCACCTCCTTTTGCAGCCATTACTTCAACCAAACGTCTTCTGTAACTACTGACAAGTTTCTCACATCTGTCTTTGGGGATTTTTGCTCCTCCTGCAGAGCTCAGCCAAGTGAGAGAGGTTGGAAGCACATCTGGCATGTACCGCTCACTTCAGGTCTAGCCACAACATATTAATTGGATTAGGATAAGGACTTTGACTAGGCCAATCAACAGTATGAACCTTCTTTCTTTTAAGACATTCCTTGGTGGATTTGTTTGAATGCTTAGGGTCATTGTCTTGTTACATCACCCATTTTCGGCCCAGCTTTAGCTCTTTGACTGATGGCAGGAGATTCTCTTCAAGAATTTGTTGATAGGTCTGAGAATTCAAGTTTCCCTGAATAATATGGAGTCGCCCTGGCCCGGTGGCAGAAAAGCAGCCCCAGACTTCACCTTTTCACCACCATGCTTCACTGTTCGAAGAAGGTTCTTTCTCTGGAATTCAGTGTTGGCTTTTCTCCAAACATGGTGGCTTTGATTATGACCAAATAAATCTATTTTGGACTCATCTGTCCAAAGAATGGACTGAAAGGACTCTGAAAGGGTTTGTCCAAATGCTCTCTGGCAAAGAAACGGGCAGCTTTGTTCTTTTTTGAGAGCAGAGGCTTCTTTCTAGCAACCCTCCCATAAATGTCATGTCTGGTAAATTTTCGTCTGATTGTAGACACATGTACATTTAACCTACTCTCTAGAGGTGATGTGTGGGTTGGCCGTCCACTTCTAGGCAGAGTTGTGGTCATGTTGAATGCCCTCCATTTGTAGATGATTTGTCTTACGGTGGATGGATGGAGTTGGAATCTCATGGTGATGGTCTTATAGCCTTCCCCAGACTGATGGGCTGTCACCACCTTCTTCCTGATGTCCACACATATCTCCTTTCCTCTTGGCATTCTTTGACTCCTTGGCACTATAGTGGTTTGGTTGGTTTCCTCTCTTTTTTAATCAGTGTTGCCTAACCACTTTCCAAGGATGTCTAATTTGATTGTTCTGCTTAACTGATTAAGCACCCAAATGTGTTTCACCTGAATCGGTTATTGACTTTACCAATGCAGCTTCACTTACTCATACAATAAATCAATCTTTCATGTAGTTTTTTGGCTACTCAAAAATGTCCCTCCAAACAAACATATTGTCAGGCATTCACCCCAGTCACTTCCATCAGTTCCCTCACCAGCAGCCCCGCCCATCCGCTCATCATCTCCTGAGTACTAATTACAACCACCTGTATCCCATCCACCACCGGCTATTTAAGACACTTACCCACTACAGTTCACTGTTTGATCTACAGATCGCATCCCCATCACAATCCCCTTGGTTCTCTATGTTGGACTCTATATCTTGGTTCCCTGGATCCTGTACATCACCTCGTCTCTAGTTCTAAGTTAAGAAACCCTGTGCTCATTCTTCTATATCTACACTACCAATTCATCTGTTAATAAATCTCTACTGTGTTTACACTTACCTCAAGTTCTGGTTCCTTCCCTGTTTCTGTGAGTGGTGTGACAGAAGATCAGACCGCAACATGAATGCGAAGGAACCAGCTGCTGCTAATCCACTCACAGAGCTGGCGAATGCCATCACACCAGCCCAGTCATCTGCCTCAGGATGTCCCATGGCGATGCCTACAACCTTCGCAGGCGAGGCGGCTGAGTGTAGCGGGTTTCTTCTTCAAACAGAACTGTACATACAGATGCAGTCCCATCGGTTCCCGTCTGATCAGCTCTGCAATGGGCAAAAGCCATTTGGAATTCCCACAACCCCGTCATTCACTCTTTTGAGCAGTTTAAGAACCACTTCGCCGAAGTTTTTGGTACCTTCACTGAATCGCTTACGATTTCCAATCAGCTGCTCCGACTACAGCAGGGCTCTTCTTCGGTGAGTGAGTACACCATTCATTTCTGCACGCTGGCGGCGGCTAGCGGCTGGAATGAGATCGCACTGCTGAGTGCTTATCGTCAAAGACTCAACCCCGACATTCGCTATGGCCTATGCTATGGCCTTGTATGATGACACGATTGGGTTTGAGGCATTCCTTCTCGTTTATCTCGCCACGAGAGGAATCGTCGGTTGACATCTGGATTATGCTTATATTGTGAAAAACAAGGCCACCACATCAGCGACTGTCCTGTTAAACCCCCACGCCCGATGGTGAGTACTTTGTATTCCGAGTTCGATACATCCCCCTTGACACTCCTACCAGTAACGTTACATACTGCTGAGTACTCTCTGTCTGTGTCTGCTCTGATTGATTCAGGTTCATCAGGAAATTTCATCTCTCACTAATGTCTAACACAACTCTATCTCTCTCGCCAACGCCAGTCTCCTGTGTATACTGTTAAGACCGTCCAAGGAAAGTCACTCAGGCGTGGGAGAATTCGCCAATCATCTCCAGTCATCACCCTACAGGTGGGTCTGTTCCACACAAAAAGAACCCGGTTTCTGGTACTGGAGGATTCTACTGTGAGCATCATCCTGGGACGGCCCTGGCTCCAACAACATCATCCAGAACTCCGCTGGGGCCCCTGTGACATCATCATCTGACAATCATCTGTTGGAGTCAACATTATCACTCCCACTGCCTTTCCAACCTTCCCCGACCACTCACCGTTTCCGTGCAGCTGGCCTCCACCCAGGTTGAAAGCCCTGAACCGAAGATCCTATCCGAGATCCCAGTGGAGTATCTGGCGTTCCAGGATGTATTCAGCAAATGAGCTGCCATTCGCCTGCCACCTCATCGGCCATGGGACTGTGCTATTGAACTACTGCCTGGGGCTCAACTACCCAAGGGACGAGTTTATCCACTGTCCATCCCGGAGCGCCAGGCAATGGAGGAGTACATATCCGAGGCTCTTAAGCAAGGTTTCATACAACCGTCCACTTCGCCGGCCGCTGAACCTGAGCACACACTTGAATGGTGTTAGTCTGGTTGCGGGCTTAATTAAAGATTTCTGAGCATATTCGGCCCACATTAAATATCTGCTCCAGTCCGATTGATGCTCCTGGCAGTAAGATCTTAAAAATCTTGTGACCTCTTGATTAAGACATTCCGTTTGGCCATTTGACTGGGGATAATAACCTGAGGTAAGGCTTATATTGACTCCCAGACTTTTAAAAAAGGCAGACCAAACTCGGGAGGTGAACTGGGAACCTCTGTCGGTTACAATATCCTCTGGTAGACCATAAAATCTAAATACATTATTGCATAACAGTTCCGCGGTTTCGAAAAAAGTAGGGAGTTTGGGGAGAGGTGACAGGCTTTGATAATTGGGTAAGTTATGAAGTCGATTACAATATGGGACCATGGTCGTTGAGGTGTAGGTAGGGTTGTAGTAAGCCTGTGGGTAATTGTCTAGGATTTTTTGAGGTTTGGCACACAGCACATTGCTGAATGTAACTAACCGTATCGGGAGTGAGAGATGGCCACCAGTAACGTTTTTTGAGTATCTCTGCCATAGCGGTAATACCTGGGTGATTAGAATTAGGTCGATCGTGAACTAGGGAAATTAAACATTTACGAAAGGGCTCAGGTACGAAAGTCAGATTGGGTGGGCATGGGGTGGTCTCTCACTCTCACCTGTCTGGGCTTAAGTCTCTTGGCAGAGCGTAAGAATTCTAAATTCTTATGATCAGTTAGCACCGTAAATGGATGAGAAGCACCTTCTAACCAGTGCCTCCATTCTTCAAGAGCCAATTTCATAGCCAATAATTTGCGTTTGCCCACGTCGTAATTACGTTCAGTAGGTGAGAGTTTGTGGGGGGAAAAAGGCACAAAGATGAAGTTTGGAAGGAGAACCATGTCGTTGTGATAGTACGGCCTCAACATCCCAAAGGAAGATCCGGATTGGGGTGTTTGAGAATGGGTGCGGATGTAAAGAGCTTCTTTAGTTCAATAAAGGCCTCTTCGGCCTGTGGGGTCCATTTCAACCTACTGGTGGTCTGTTTGGTCAAAGATGTAAGAGGGGCAGCGACTGAGATAAAGCCACTGATGAAACATCAAAAAAAATTTGCAAAGCCCAAAAATATCTGTAATTTCTTTGTTTTTTGGCTGAGGCCATTTGGAAACAGATTCTACCTTTCTCTCGTCCATAGCAACACCATCTTGGCTAATGACATAACCCAAAAAGAAAGTACTTGTGTGGTGAAACTCACACTTCTCCTGTTTTACATAAAGTTGGTATTCAAGTAATCGCTTTAATACGACTGACATGTTGAATATGATCTTGAAGAGAATTTGAATAGACAAAAAGATGTCGTCTATATAGACTGTTACACAGGTCTCAAGTATATATCGTTCATAAACGACTGGAAGACCGAGGGGCTATTAGCTAAACCGAAGGGCATGACTAAATATTCATAATGACATGGTAGGAAAAGCGGTCTTCCATTCATCCCCCTCTTTAATCATCACCAAATTGTAAGCACTCCAAAGATCAAGTTTTGTGTAATACTTGGCTGAACAGAGTTGTTCTAGTGTGGCAGGTACTACAGGTAATAAGTATCGAAATTTGATGGTGACCTCATTACGCGCACAATAATCTATACTCAAACCCCGGTTCTTTTTTTAACAAAAAAGAAACCTGCTGATGCAGGAGAATTTGAAGGCCTGATAAAATATTCTATTATAGCATCTGACCCAGGTCGAGAGAGAGGAAAGATACATCCCTTAGGGGGAACTGCACCGGGAACCAGGTCAAAAGTATAATCAACTAAGCGGTGTGATGGAATTAGAGAGGCCTTCTTTTTACTGAACACCTCTAGGAGGTCATGATATTCAACAGGAATTTTGGGGGTTGCTTGGGGGTTGCGACTGAATTTCTTGAAAAATGGGTTGGGTGTTTTGATAAACCTTCCTTAAACAGTGATTGTGACAATTAATACCCCATCGCTGTAATTCCCTCTCTCTCCAAGAGATAACCGGTTCATGCTGCCTTAACCATGGTAAACCTAGAATAATGGAGTGACTTTGAGAGGTAAAAACATAAAATTGAATCTACTCTGAGTAGAGGGCCCCAAAGCACAGCTTAATGTTCATGGTCAGTGGAGTTACTCCATCTCCCAGTGGACGCCCATCTAATGCCTCCACTGTTAATGAGCAATCAGAAGAGAATAAGGGTACATGGTGCTCATAAGCGTGTCTTTGACATGAAGTTACAGGTGGCCCCAGAGTCTATCAAAGCAGTAGTGGTTACTGTCTGGTCAGCCATTACAATGGAAACAGGTAACATGATATTGGATGTTTTACTCAGTCTGAATTGGGACAAATCAGGCACGTAGCCTTAACATGACCAGAGTTTCGACAGTGGAGACAGAGGTGGTTTTGGATGCGTCGATTACGTTCTTTCTGAGTCAAGTGAGTGTATCCTAGCTGCATGGGTTCAACCTGGGGAAGATTAACATTAGTCGACCGAGTAAACATAGAGGGAGGTCAACAGGTAGGTATCAGGTTATCGAGTTGGATGGCCGATTTAATGAATTCCACTAGGTTTCTTCCCTCATTCCTACAGGTGAGTTCAGACTGTAGTTCAACATTGAGACCTCTTCAGAAAAGTAGTTTGAGCGTATCCTCCACCTAGTCTGTCTGAGCTGCTAGGATGCGAAAAGTGAGTGCCGATGCAGTTAGTTTACATTGAGTGAATAACAGCAATTGTTCACCCGGGCTCTTACCTCCTGCTGGGTATTCAAACACTTTGCGAAAACATTGCAGAAAGATATCAAACATAGGAAAAACTTAGCCGTCTAGTTTTCACACCGCCGTAGCCCAATTCAAAGCCTTCCCAGTGAGTAGAGAACAAACAAAGGCTATTCTACTAGAGTCTGTGGCATACAAGGAAGGCTGTTGATTCATGAAAAGCATGCATTGCTGTAGGAAACCCTTGAATTTAGATGGGTAACCATACAACTTTTCGGGAAATGCTAGTCGTGGGCTAACCGTAGGCAATGCACTGGGCATTGGTAGTGGTGAGGGTGTAGCAGCGGGTGTGGATCTTGTGACATTAGACATACTCCTTAAAATGCTTTCACCAACTCCTCTGTGAGTGATGTGAGGCGACTGAGCTGATGTTGGTGAAGAGCGAGTTGCAAAGCCTGGACTGTTAACTCTGATGATAGCTGCGAGAGAGCTGCTGGATCCGATGTTGGTGAAGTCTTCTGTAATGAAGAGTCAGACGAGTTAGGATCCATATGCAGCTTATTTATTGGAATGGTCGACAGGCAAAGGTAATCAACAGCAAACAGGGGCAACAGAGGTGAGACAAAATCGTAATCGTTAAACAGGCAGAAGTTGGGGCAAGCAGCAAACAATCAATATCCAGTAACACAATCCAATAGTCGAGACAGGCAGCAAAGAATCAAAATGATAAACAATCCAAATCAGAGGCAGGCAGAGAACAATCGATAACCAAATAACAATCCAGATCATACACAAAACAAGCAGTGAAATAACAGGGAAAACAGGGAGTCGAATTGCATTCTGGGAGATGTAGTTCAGGAATCCGGTCAGTATTCTGGAGAGGGTTGCTTCTGGTGGCGCGGTGCAGAGGAGGCTGGAGCCTCCACTGTAACAACTAGGGTGCTCTGAACAGTTGTTAAGGTATGGCTGCACAGTTCCCTTTCAAAAACTACACTCGATGCTGCATACTCATACGCTAATGAAAACATTGTTTGTCAAACACGCCAAGAATTTGGCTTAAATAACCTCTGATGATTATGTAATTAAAATGTGTGCTTGAAAAAGGTTATAAATAGATAGCAAACAGGAAACAAACATTCTTAGTGATTGCAAAGACACAGGGGTACACAGCGATGCCTCGGGTGCCGTTCTTTGGGCTAGTTATCATTGAAGAAGCCCTTACTCCCCCCAGGCCCTGTAGAACAACATCAACACTTTTCAAGCAGAAGTCAGGCTGGTTCTTCACTGCACCTTATAGCAGTTCTGCAGGCACACGAGGCTGACTTCTGAAAGATCTTTGCTAAAACTCACGAGCATCAAGAACAGGAACAGGGCAGTGTTAGGCTAGGCCAGCATCTAACAGTCTTCCAGACTCAGAGGGGTCCCACTCCTGGCTAAGAAAAAATGTGTTTCATTCCAAAATCCATTCGCTAAGGATGGTAAGGGTTATGCACCAAGGGCTTTGTACCCTTTCTATGTGGCTCAGACCTCTGTTTCTCACCTTGGGTCCCACTCTTGGTTAAGGAAAAATGGGCTTCATCCAAAAATCCATCCACTAAGGATGGTAAAGGTTACGCATTAAGGGCTTTGTACCTTTTCTATGTGGCTCAGACCCCGGTTAGGGGTTGGGTCCCACTCTAGGTGCATGTTGTCGTTGCAAGATGCGCCTGACAGACTTTAAAGACTCTAAAGATGGTTTCCTCATGGCTATTATGTCTATAAAGAGAATTGGGAATTTGCAGGCTCTGTCAATTTGACCATTCTGCTTAGATTTGCTTTACTGCGTCCACACCCTGGCTATCTTCCCAAAGTTCCATTCTTGATCGTACATCCAGTCATTCTAGAAGTCTTCTGTTTATTTGTTGTGCTGGAGCAGGAAAGGCTCTATTTACTGTGTCCATTTTGTATTTTTAAGACTTACGTTCACCACACCAGTCAGCAACGAAAATCAGAGCAGCTTTTTGAATGCCATGGGGACCGCAACCGAGGGGCGGCTGCCACAATGCAAGTGATGTCACATTAGGTGGGGGACGCTACAAGGGGAATTGCATCCTCCAAGGCTTTGGCAAGGGGCGCCCACTTGCAGCAAGTGTTTGATGCAGCAGGTTGGTCCACTCTGCACACATTCATTCTATTTTACAGTTTGGATGTTCATGCTACTCCACTGACTGGTTGATAGGATGGGGTTGTCAATTTAAAATGTCACAATTTATTGCTGCTTGCTAAGCCATGAGCCCACCCCTCATGTCTCTATGACATTCCGATGCAGTGCTATGACATCACAAAATTCAACCCAATGACATGTCTATGGAATTTTTTAATCTTTAAGTCCAGAAGTATGCTTGATAGTAATAGTAATGCTTTGCTTCGCCAGGTCCAGGTCCTTGTCGGAACCCCCATCTTTCTAGGTCATCTATAGCTGAGGTTTGTAGGCGGGGCCAGAAGCAGAGCGTGGCTGCTTGTGCCTCCTCCCTCTTGGGGCAAAGCACAGACTGTATGTTTCAGCCCTCCTTGTTGTATATACTGTTGTATATACAGAACCTGGTTTCTGCCCTCTTCGCAATCTGTATGGGGTTTGTTTTTAGATTGAGCTTAGCAGTTTTGTAAGTCTGGCTCCCACGGATTGGCAGAGTGGCACACTCCCTTTGTGATGGAAAGGGGCGATACAGGGTCCTCAGCCTTTCTACCTTCCGGCTGGCAAAGGAAATGGTGTGTTGGATGGTGGCAGCTAGCGATCAGCTGGCTCCTGTTGTCCTGCTGTCTTCTAGGTAGTGTTGGAGTTGTACCCCCACTATAGGGGTTCCTCCACCCCCACAGGTGGACTCGTGGGTCAAGCATAGAGCGGGTCCTTACCCTTAGTACCCTTATTTGTGCCACGGCAAAGACATGAGATTCAGACACCAGTCACACTGACCTAAGGATATTGTTATTATATTACAGTTGGATCCTTGGCCAACCATGCAAATGCCATTGAGATGATTTATAATGTTATGGATATCTTTCCAGGTATTGCAGACCTTAATTTAAAATAAAGGTGGACTCTTAAAAAATTTAAATAACTGTTATTATTTTAACATTTAGTGTTTTTATTTAGTGTTTTGTCATTTAGTGTAAACAGTCATGTGCAGTATTAATGCATCCTGTTTTACACGGAGGTGAATGCATCTGTTATATTTCCCAACTAGCACATTACAGTTTGAGAATAGATGCATGTGAAAATTATATGCAGTGTATTCTAAACATTTTTTGGTTGATGAGAATAGGTAGCCAAGTATTAAGTATCATTAATCTGGGGTTGGTTTCCCTCACTCCTGACAGCCCTGCCAGAACACAGTGATTTCTCACCAGCAGTGCAAACAATATGCTTATTCACAGCAGGAGCTGAAATCTACAGAAAACTATCATGGAATTAGATTAGAACAGGTAAATGCTTCATTTTTTACTTTTCTGTTGAAACTCATCTGCTAAATTTCTGGTCCTTCTGGACATATTGCTTTATTTTCCCTCATGTAGTATTTTTTTATTTAGTAGAAAAACCCTGACATGTATGTATTTTTTTCTCCAGGTCTCTTTATCCAAGTTAAAAACTCAAAATACTTTAGCCGCACAGAAGGAAGGAGAAGCCCTGTCATTATCAAGATGGGATTAATACAGTGAAATTATATTAAAGTAATAGAGGTTGATTTCAAGCATTCAGGACTTCCTTTGTCCTCACATTGTTAAAAAGTCAGCTGGGTTCAAACCAAAATGTCATCATTTTCTGTTACATCTGAAACGACCTGAGGAATCTCATTATTTTAGGGCTGTGTTTTATTCTCCTATCTGTTTGAACATACTGGGGTCTTGGAGGTGAATCGGAGAGGGGTCCAATTAGTGGGACTGCAGACAGTGGGACTGCACACTCAGCAGATAGTGGGGAAAAAGTACAGGAGATGAGCACTGACTGTATTAGGCAAATATGACCAGATATATTCATATATTTGGCAAATTCTTCATAGAAATGATGTTCCTGCAGCAGGAGAACAGCATGGCCAGTCCTCCCTTATGGCTCTAACTGTCCTGATTGCAGAGTGTGCCGTAAATATGGAACGGATCCTCTGAAACAGAGCAGTACTGAAGCACACATCTACTGCTCAGGTGAAAAGAAACAATACATGAGCTTGTGACAGAACGAGTTATAAATTATAAATAAACCATAATTTTTTTGCATACACTAATTTGTACTCTTACACACATACATTCTCCTGTCACATATGTGTACTTTTACTCACTGTAATTGAGACGTATAGCCATGGTTACAGTCAGTGTCTTAACACCAGTTACATACTCCACTAGGGCAAAGCACATCATTGATGTTATTCAAATGCTCAAGCAAAACAGAGATTAGCCACAGTTTTTTAGCATTATGAATTTAACAACTTATAAAGTTGTGAAGTTTTAGATGCATTTTTGACATGCTTTTCACACAGCCTACCTAACCATCCACAATCGGTTTACAATTACAGACTCTTGTATTCCAAAGTGATTTAGAGTGCATTGAGGGTATTTTAGTAGTATGTGTTCCTTGGGACTCGAATCCTTGACCTTTGCACTGCTAAGCTGTTGCTCCACCAATGAGCTACAGGAACACAGATCTTGTGAATTTCTATTATGTTTAGACAAATAACAAAAACAAAAAACGAACATATACATAAAAATTAGTAAACAAATAGATAAATCTTGATTCTACATTGTATTGTACTGTATTATCATAAACAATAAAATATTTTTTGTGATATGATTTTATTGTAATAACTATACTAGACATATTTTATTAATAAAATACAATGCGTTATTATAGTTGTAGTAAACTGCTGGCTTGAAAT
>JAZGTJ010015638.1:0-13239 GCA_036877575.1 Botia almorhae | reverse complement strand
TGTAAACCACATTTAGTCTCGTTTTTATTCGTCAACGATATTGCATCATACATTTAATTATAGTCATCGTCACATGGCCAGCATTTACGTTTCGTCTCGTCTCCTTTTCGTCAGTTGATAAAGTTTCGTTGACGACGATATTTAGTCATAATTTTCGTTGACGAAAGCAACACTATTTGTCATTTCAATAATGTAAAGCTTTTATTTAATGCATTTCCTCTGTTACAGAATATACACTTTCATATTCCCAGATTTAGTTGTAAACTGTCGCTTTCCTCTGTTTGGCTGCACAGTTTGCCCTTTATGATTTCTCTATTCTCATATTGAAGTGTTTCTGCAGCGAGCAGACGCTTTATTACACCACCTTCTTGAACAGAAAGACTTTGATAAGATCCTCTCTCTTGTGTTTTTATCTTTTAGAATCGTAAATTGTGTTGGGCCACTGATGGTTTTGTGGCAGCCTTTAAATCTATCAGCCAACACAGAGACACGCATGAGAGCGTTTAGCAGATCTCTCTTGAGAAACAGTTTCCACCCCTTAATTTACTGCCAGGAACGGCCGGCTGACGCAGTCACAGCTAAGTAGCTGACTGTGCTCCCGAATCAATTCTTCCCCAGCTGTCACAATCTTCATCTTGATTTTATTGAGACTGGAGATCTCCAGCTGTTCTGTTGTCTTAATGCATTTGAGAAAGTGCTCGGCTGCATCGGCGCCTGAGAGGCACAATTGCAGAAGATGCTGTATATACATATATATACGGTATATACATATATATACAGTATATGTTTCTCAGAACTTTCTCACTTATAGCTCAGGAGACCTAATGGAGTTCTGTGTGTCAAGCATCAGCTTTTCTTCTTCTTTGCTGTTTTACTTTGAAGAAATTAAACTAGCCACAAATTAGACAAGTGTCAATAAAGTTATTGTCTTTGTCTTTTTATTGCAGATGTAGTATTTGGGCACATAGTTTGAGATGATGTGGAGCGATGTGATTACTGGGTCTTGTAAGTAGTAATATTTTTTCTCTTCTATGTCTCATTGCTGTCTGGAAATGAGTGTGATACATTATAGATGCAGTCACGTGTCTGTGTGTATATTAAGAGATTCAGTGATACAGTATAGATGCAGTCACGTGTCTGTGTGTATATTAAGAGATTCAGTGATACAGTATAGATGCAGTCACGTGTCTGTGTGTATATTAAGAGATTCAGTGATATAGTATAGATGCAGTCACACAGGGTTCGAGGGGGCTGATGCCCTTGACTTCATTGGCATCATTGTCTCTAGCATGCAGTGGTGGACCCAGTCTTCTGTTCCTCTGCTGGGCAGTTCTGGGGTTTAATTTACTTCTCTCATCAGTGCTGACTGATGAATCACGAGATGGAGATGTGTGGGAGTTGGTCATTGGGAGTGCTGGGTTCTGTGAGGGCAGTAAGAGAGGGCAGTAGACTTCAGTCCAGCACACATCACAGCTCACTGAAGTTCACCACACTGGAAATCATGACATGATGGAGGAAAGGATCAGTGTTGAGTAGAGAAATGTTTTAGGGCTTTTCTTGTGAAATAACACAGTTTCACACTCTCTTTAATAAAAGATGAGTAGCGCGGGGTGCTGTTATGGATGAATGAGAGCACTGATATAAGTGCTTCACTGAAGTGTGAATACAGTCATGCCATGTGCTATAATACTGACATTCAACTCCAGTGAACACTTTCCCTTGTGTGTGTTTCTTATCATGTATTTTAAATGTGTTTGCAAGTTTGGATAAAGAGAATAATTATTTTATATAGAAAATGCATTCAGCTAGAGATTGTAGAACTATATAAGGGCATCTGTCTGTCTGCATGACTGTCTATCTATCTGTCTGTCTGTTTACATACAAAGATGGAGAGATAGTGGCCTGCAGTGAAAGCTGAGTAACTGTTGTTTCATGTATGTAGTGGTGTTTACACTGGAATGCAAGCTGTAGCTTTGCCCATATGATAATTATAAATGCTACATACTCAGAGAGACAGAGCAGACCGAGTCGAGGGACATTATCAAGAGCTGTTTGTAAAGCACAACACAAATCCTGTGCTACAATATACATCTATGTAACATATAGTCAAACACAGAGACTGACACACAGAGAGCATATTTCTACTTTTGTGTTATTTCTTTGCATACACAAGTCCCGTAAGCTTTTAACAATTCACTACCAAGTGTACGCAAATCCCCCAACGCCATGTTTTATTGTATTGAATCCTATAGTTACATACCATTTAAAGCCCCATGCATTCTTTAGTCATCAGTCCAACACAGTAACTGTGCAAACTCACTGGTATTGATTGGCCCACTTGCCCTGAAGCATCAAGCCATGATGGATGAGGGGAGGAGAAACCCTTTGGCCCTGAAATGAGTTCTAATGTAATTCCAGCTCTTATGTGATCGTCCGTGACCTTATGCAGCCTACAGTCAGTCAGTCTGTCTCTCTGAGTATTTGTGCCAGTGCTGAAGAACCAAGAGAACAATACAGGGTCAGTGGAAGTAACCCTGTCTGAACCCTCACATCACGTCCTGCTTTCACCCTAAATAAAGAAACACAAACCATGTGTGAACAATGTGTGAAACTCGCTGAGAAATATTTGATTCTTCGTGTTTAACCCATTCATGCATGAGTTATTAACTGACAAAGTAAACAAAAATGGTCTATCATAGATGTGAGCCATCATAATTATAGATTATAGCTGAGTTATAGTAATTATAAATTAATTCAATGCTTTTAGTTGAAAAGTGATTTGCAACGAGTTACTCACTGTGAAAATTAGTTAACATATTAATATGAACTGTTATAAAACAAGAGGCAGTTTATTAATATTTTTATTATTATTATTACTTTAAGATGTTAATCAGCAGTTTGTAAAGGGCAATTTGTTCACATTGCATCCATTTACATTTCTGGACATATCAATATTTGATTATTTTAAGGACAAATCAGAATCAGAATCAGAATGAGCTTTATTGCCAGGTATGTTTACACATACAAGGATGTTTTGGGGATTTTGAGGTTTTGGGGATTTTGATTTTGAGGACGATTTAAGGCAGATTTTGGATCCTGTTCACACCAGTCATAGCTCCTCTGAGTTCTCCTAACCTGAGATCTTCATAGCACAATGCATAGCACTCTGCTTAACTTGATCCTGAAACCTTATTCAGTAGTTGAAGAGGATGATTTAAAAATACGATTTGTGAGGTCCGATTTCTGCCTGGGTGTAGCTTGATCCGTCAGCATGAGAACAATCCCACGCTTCAGCTGTAAATCCAGGATCGCAGGCAACACGGCTTGAGAATTCTGACAAATAGAGCCCAGAATGATTCTGTGGAAAGAACTGAAGTCTTAGCAAAGTAGGAACACTTTCAGTTTGTGTTATTATTTGATTTGATTAGTTATGTGTTATTACTAACCCAATTGAGGAGTGACTACAAGCCCAGCACAGCTTTTGAATTGGACATGTAATACAATTCTGTTCACAATTCTCTCTCTAATATTAGAAGGTGTATTATTTTTTGGCTCATTTAGTAGTTGGCTAAATACTTCAAACTGAGGCACCACAGCGACACTTCAGTGATGGAGGATAAATGTCGCCACGGCAACACTTCCCTTGAGTGTTGGGTTGGATGGTGAATTATGAACAGGAAGCTCTGAGTTAATAATAAAGTAAAAAGGAGTTTGAGGAGAGTAAATCTGTAATCAAAGAGTGTCGTATGGTGTAAGATTATGACAGTTACATCCATCCTACTGGTGATTTGAGACTCATTTCCAGTCTGTGTCATTTTAAAGTGACTGCTGAGGACGAGAATGAGTGGAATGGTTTTTATAAAGTACGCTTTGTGCCATTTCATTAATTACATTTCATTTTCACATCTTTGGACTCATTTAGAAGTCTAGCCATATGTTTTATCTGCTCTCTAACCCTCTTCATGAGATTTATTTTTAATGAAATTAATCCCCGCCACAGACAGTTAGATGTACACAGAATTCCTAAAATCTGTGTGGTACACGTTTCCTCTCAGCCTTGACTGATATCAGGCACCCCATGCTTCACAGAACACATCAATACTGAGCGCACACAACCGCTCGGCCCATTTCAAAGGGACCGTTCGTTAGACAAGCTGGGGTTCTGTGTTAAAAGTCCATGCTGACTCATTTTCAGCTGGATTTCTCATGCTGTATTGAGGCTCTGTTGCTGTCGTCTCTGTAGGGTTCCGGCCCTGCTTTTAAAGTGATTATGTATTTAATTTAAGCCTGTCATTGATTCAGACCCTTACTGCTGGCTATTGAAAACATGCCATTAGGTTTGTTTTTATTGTAAAATACAATATTGTGTCTGTGTGTGCTTTGCTTAATGGATCTTTTAACCATGTGCCAACAGAACACACTTGATGTGTGTCAGACAAAAATGTAAATAAGGGTTTTTAAAAACTATACTGGTGTCTATATCTCAGAAATGGAAACCAGTGTGAAAGCACTTGAATATTGTTTTCCTTTTCTTTATCTGAATATTAACACTGCATATTGTAAGAAAAGAATCATTTATTTAAGCTGAATACAAAACAGACAAAGAATACATGTCATCCTCAACTTATTTGCCATTTTTAGACTAATTCACAGTTTCATTGGCTCAACTCTCTGAAAACAACATCACCATGTGTGCAGTTTGCAGTGTGTGTTGTGAATGGATCTTTCTCTGTCAGTGTGGAGCTCTTTGAAGTTGCATTAGCCCTCACTGACAGCAGATAGATGTGCTCTTGACCTCAATCTGAAGACAGACAGTGTGACAGAAGAGTTTTATCACACGTTACAGTGTGGAAACTGACATGATCATTATTACAGGCTTAGGAGCTTCAAAAAGACCATTTTTCCAAACATTTGATATTAGACGTCTGTCTGTCATTAGTCTCATAGTCTCATCAACCTCATTATTATTGTCGTTATTGTTGTTGTATTTCAGTTTTAAAAAACTGGCATATTCTCAGAATTTAGGACACTATATGGGGGAAGTTGTCACAGTATACACCTGCTAGGTGAACATGTCAGTTTGGTCACTATTTTCAGCCCACTGTTTAAAATACTTCCTGAATGTTTTCTTGACAGGTTTCGTGAGATTCACTCAAACACATGATGTTAGCTACTTCCCTTAGCTTCAGTGTTCATCACTTGCATATCTGAAAACTCCTCAAACTGCTGCTAAGACAACCAAACACACAGTCAATCATCTGTAAATATGGGTAAATGATGCCTCCAGCATTATCTGAGAAATAACGTTGAGATTCAGACCTGTTTAAACAGACATGTAGCACACACACTGCACCAAAAGGTTAACAGATCAACAGAAAAGCCCAACACAATATCCCGTATTCGACATCCATCCTTTATATTGTGGGAATAATGTGTTTACATGGAAGGAAAGAATGGAGCAAATGTTGGTAATGAGGTTTAGGAACCATTTTCCAGGAAATATCAGTAATTCCCGCTGTGGGTTTTTGAGGTTTGTTTTGTTTACATTGCTGAGTTATGGTCACGGCTGGCCAGATGTATTCTCACAGTTCCTCTAAGATCTAAAACGCTGCTTATTTGGAGCTGTAAATCACCTCTGCTGGGGTCTCTGATATCCAATAAAACTAATTACACTGACAGTCAATACATTGTAACTTTTAAACCAAATATACTGTAGTTTGCTCAACAGACTGTGGTTTTGCTTTATTTTTGCTTTTTAAGTTGTGTATCACATATATGCTTTGATGGAGAAATCTGCTGGTCCAATCAAGAGAAGATGGTGTGGTCAGACCCAACCTATGATGATCTTAAATCACATTTGTTGACCTAGTCGTGCTAAATTGATTCTCATTTTATTATTCTAATGATCATTCTTGACCCAGCTGAGGTGAGATAACTGCCAAAACAAATGAATTCTGATTAGTCATTGGAGTGCTAAACACAAAAAGGTTTAGGTTATTTCCAAAAAATTATTCTTCATGGATTTCATGTTCATCTTGAAAGCAGTGGGGAGCATTTTAATGCACTTAACATAATTATGTTTTTTGGGGTTTGTGTTTTAACCAGCAGAGCAGCAGTGTGCTTGTGCCAGAATCAGTTTTGGAATGACAAAACAATCGACAGTGTTTTTGTTCATTATGCACTTCCAGACTAACAAGTTACTGATTAACTCTAACAGGGCCTTTAGCAAAACGCTAAATTGCATTTGTCCTCCTTCCATTACTTTTCATATTGTATAAGTGTACCTCTCGCCTGTGTCTACATGCTCTTTTTTTTATGCTGTGGGCGTCGCAGTTTTGTGAGGTTCTGAAATACATCTCCAGTTTGTGGCCATCCTAATGACAAACTGCTCATGCAAAGCCTCTAGATTAATGTTGCTCTGTATTCTTAGCATAGGGATTATAAAAATGCAATCGGAGACACTCTGAAATGAACATCAAACGAGCCTTAAGACAACAAATATAGCATTCAGTCAAATTTTACAGCAGCCAAACGATGTGAAGTTGTTTCAGTTTAATATCTACATTATAAAGACATTCACTCACAAAAATCCACAGAAACCAAAACGGATGAGCTTTAGGATATTTGTGTTTCTAGTTATAAAGTGGATTTGGGGCATATGTATGACATTAATGAGCCCTTTCTTATGGAGAGCAAGACCACCACTCAGCTGAACACATCTATTATGGGGTATCATGGGTTGATAGCTGCACCTAATAAGATTTGTGAACAGAGCTCCACAGAGGCTCCTTGAAGCATTTAATGCGGCCCTTGACTTTCTCGCATGCAGTTTAAGCTCTGCCTTTTCATCTGACATTTTATTTTTGCAATGAAACGTCCGGACTGTGCTCATTAAGGGCCGAGGAGCAACTAAGGTTCAATTGCCTTTGAAAAACCCCATAAGAAAGAGAGTTTTATGGACAAGCACTTGACGCTACAGTGCATTATATGCGGACAGAGATCGCAGTCAAACCTGCGCTGGACTCAAACGTAACGTGCTCTAGATAATGATACAGAAACATGGGTTAGGTTCCACTCTCAGAAAATGTGATGATATCATTTAAAACAGCAACTTTAGTGTATTAAATAATTTAATTTCAGCTTAAATATTTCTTTGTTGCCAAGCTACCAAAAGACATATATATTTCAATATGAAATCAAACTTAAATGATCCACAGTAAAAGTTATAGCTCTGTACTTCTACTGTATGTCAACAACTGTCATTTGTGTCTGTGTTTATTTCTTTTAGAAGAAACATTTGATGAAAGAACTTCTGGGATAGAAGAGTAGCTGTAATGACAATATATACAATTGTGAATATAGTGCTTGAGTGATATGAACAACGTTTATCATCCTTTTATGATCTTTTCTTGACAGAAAGAAGGTTTCATTGAGTTTGGAGTGGCATAAGGGTGAGTAAATGATGACACAAATTTCATTTTTGAGTGATTGATTCCTTTAACTTTGTCCACCAAAAAACAAAGACTATTGTGTCAATCAGAGAAAGTGAGACAGACAGAAAGCGTCAGAATTTTCACTCGGATCTCCACATCTTCTTGTTCTATCAAGTGACGTCCTCCTTTGTTATTAATATGACTTTCTCTTCTCTGGAAGGCATCTTGAACCGTATAAATGACTTTGGAGAGATTTATAGACGTGTTTTGTTGCTCCTGTTTTTCTTTCTCCAGCACTTTCATTTATTCCCCCCGACTGCAGACATTTCTTGTAATAAACAAAATGAGCTCGGGAAATGGCCGGTGTTGCTGTGATATTTCACGTCAGCGCTCTGGGGGACACCCGCCGCCGTGCTGTTTGGAAATGAGACGTTTCTCGGTGCTAACGATAAAAACGCAGTGTGAGGTGCACTCATGGTGGCCCGTCGCACCTTACCTGTCACCCCGTAGCGTTTACCTATTAACAGCACTTATATTTGTTTTTCAGTGAAAGCTGTCGCATTGGCACCATTTTGTGAGAATTCTTAATTGCACCTTCTGAAGGGGTTTAAAACCTCAGAGATAGCAGCTGGACACACTCAAGGGTAGTCAGATCTCGGCCAATAGGACGCTTGTCTCAAGAATGCTCATTTGAAGTGTCTGCTGAATACAATAAAAATGTATTTGTGTTTGTGCTTGATAACTGCCGGTGGTCTTTCAGAGAGCTTTCCTTATTTTTTAATTATTTTTTTCTCTCCAACTTCAAGCTCCTGGCAAACGCAAGCAATTTATTACAAAGCTGACTTTTATTGTGCTTCAACCGAGAGCCTCTGGGAATTCTGAAATGTTTTGTAAGTGAGCGCCAGCCTGCAAAGATACATGTTTTCTTTGTGTTGTATTATTTCCCTTTTGTGCAGAAATCCCTCTTTTTTCACTCTGGTACTCTGAATGGACGTCAACAGGTCTAAATAACAACTGCAGAGCTTGTCTGCATCTGAAAGTGTTGTGTGACATTACCAGCCTGTCATGTTTCTTCTCTTAATGTACAAGTGTGTGTTGTGCTTTCATTTGTCTGCTGACAGCTAGCAGCTGGATTCATGGCCTGAGATGAAGGACAGTGTCATTGGATCAAGGCAGAATGATCCAGATCTGATGGTAAACTCTTTGGTAAAACTTTCAACATGCAAAATAGGATAATCTAATATGAGCCTTTTTAAGATACTTGTTCTAGACAGAGTTTATTATTTTGCATTATTTTGCTTTTTTATTAAAGTTCTTGTTTTAAAATAAAGAATAAATCTCAGGATGTCATTATACAGTCATCTAAAATATATCAGGATATTGAATGTATATTTGTGATGTAAATATGTCACTGCATTAGATGAAATATGTATGTTTAAAGGGCATTTATTTGCACTTCTCAAAGTATTTCTTACAGTCAAGAATGAAGCTGAAAATACACATTGTTTATTTTATAAACTACAGCATGGAAGTCACAAATCAAAAATAACCAATGACAAAATATTTATGTACATATGTGGAATATACACATGCAGTTGAGCTGTTTCTCCAGCAGTAAAAGCAAACTCTGTCTTTAACTCAATGAAGCACTCAGCATGACCCTGGACAAACATGAGGAATTTTTATGGAAATATAATCTGTTTTTCAGAGTGACACGGTCTTATTCTCAGGATCTCAAGGTCATTGTGCCCGTTTAAGCCAAAATATCTCATGACCAATCAATTTGTGATAGAGGCATTGTCTGCTAATGTACTTGAGAACACACACATTAGCTGGACCTGCCTGTCAAAAGAGTTATTTAGCATCCATATCTACCCTGATGGCACTGTTATTAAAAAGCGCTGCTTGGAAAGGAGGTTTTTTGCACTTGCTGCCGTCAAATGCCTGATGCAGTTTTGGCTAAAGCTGTAAACTGAGATGCTTGAAGCGAATCATCATCCTAGCACCTGGTTTACTTGTTTTGTCTGTGTGTTTGCACGGCTCGTGTTTTTGAAGGACAGTTGCCCAGACATTTCCAACAGAAGCACCTGCTTTGGTTTCCAAAGCTCCAGTGTGGAGAATAGTGATAGCTTCTTCTTCAGTCTGTTCCTTCTCTCCTGCTAGATGCTCTCTGACCCACATCACATGCAGTCTGGCCGTGCCTCCTAGAATTTCTCAGCTCCGCTAAATTAAATCTCTGTTTTTTTTCTAAGCACCTCCTCAAGGCTGTTTTTGTCTTCAGTCTTTTCAGGTTGGGAAAGATTTGCAGGTCCTGTCTCAGTTAGGTGTAATACTGTCTTTAAGGCTTTGTCTCTTACCTGATAGCCAGCACATAGATAAAGACCTGTCTGCCATAATACTGTTTCCTATTACTGTAAGTAAAGACTCATCTCTGACACATGTTGGTCATCATAAATAATTCATTGAGTATTATAACAGATGCGCTTCTTTTCAGCTTGTGCTTCATTTACATCACACACATGATGAAGGTCTCAGCTGCCCTGCTGTACAAACTCAAGTCAGGGCTTGAAAATAACCTAGACCTTCATAGCCCATAGCCCAGGTTAAATGAGTTGATTTGTTCTGTTGTTTCCCCTAAAGAGAAAATGGAGACTTTTGCTGAAGATACCTCAAACTGTCAATGCTTTATACTTAAAGACACATAACCAAGAACTTGACTGAGCAAGGAAAGATCAATCACAGAAGCCTTCTTTCAAATACTCCAACACTAATCTACCACAGAGGAACACAGTTATGATTGACCTGACTTCCTGACTTCAGCTCATTATAACAGTCCTGCGGTGAGCTCAACCTGCTGACAGTTACCCTGGAAGAAACTCAACCAGCAGCAGATACATGCATTGAGTTTTACACCAGGTCTTAAGCATGCAGTAGATCCTGATCTTACTCATACTGACTAATACAGATCAGAGCTAACACATGGTTATCATTTAGCAAAAGATCAGGATGTTTTGATATCATTTGTTTTTATGCTAAATTACTTTCTCTTATATTTTAGATGAATATGAAGACACTCTAAAGTATTCATCAAAACATTGCTGTGTTTGTTTGAACGCTGGCTCCACCAATGGGCATCTGTTTGACCAACCAATGAGAGATGGGGGTGAGTGAGTTCAGGAAACCTGAAACCTGTTTGAACTCAATCTCTGCTTATGCAATTTTTGGTTATGTTAGTAGTACAGCAGTATATTTACAGTGCATTGACAGTCTTACTGCAGTTATTCTGCATGCCTGCTCTTGTCTGTTTCTATAGACAGTAACATGCCCCAAATTCACCTGCTTTCTCACAAGACATGCAGAGGGACAGAATAGGAAAGTGTAGGTTAAGCCCTTTCTCAGTGCTTGTATTGTGCTTTTGTCAGCCTGTTGGCACATCTCAGCACATCCAATTCTTTTGAAGGGCTCTAAAGACTATCCTGCAGTCATAACACACACACACACACACATTACCAGGGCGCTGTTGCATGGTTGCTATTGTGTTATGAGTGTTATTATAGAGTGTTGCTATACAGTTGCTAGAGTGGTCTAGGAGGTTGCCAGAGTGTTGCTGGATATTCAGAGTGGTTGCTAGGGTATTGTTATGTTGTTGCTAGGGGGTTCGGGGTAGTTGCTAGGATGTCAATAGAAATTTAAACAGCCAAATCTTGTAATAGCGGTTAATCACATTCAAGTCAATGTTTGTAAGAAAAACCCAAATGTTTGGGCTGCTGTGAACACAGACAGGTAAGAGAGATAAAGGCAGTAAAATATCAACACTTCTGTGGTGTTGCTTGGCCAGCTGTTCTACGTATAGTTGAAATTCTTCAATCTGTGTTTCTGCTTTGGGAGTGATGTACCTCCACTCTTGGTTTTGCGCTTGTGTTTATTGGATGTTGGGCTGTTTTCGTCACGTAGATCTGGCAACTATACAAGGAAGCACTTTATTTAATAATGGCACTTTTCCAGTATCAGGCTGGGAATTAGATCTAAAGCCTTTCACAGATGTCCTCTATCTCTCTTTGAATTGAAGAGATGGATAGATAATCACATGACTATTAAAGTTCCTCCTATAGGATGATAATGTATCACCATTGATACTTCCTGCAGTTCATTCACATCCGATATATCCCATTCAAGGATATATCGGCTCTCTTGTCCTCTCTCTCTCTCTCTCTCTCTCTCTCTCTGTCTCTCTCTGTCTCTCTCTCTCTCTCTCTCTCTCTTGATGAGTTTGGTTTAAATGTTGTGACCTTAAGCACCTTCTGTGACCCACATGAGGTCACACACTCATTGGTTCTCCTCATGTGTCTTAATAGATCTCTCTCTCTCTCTCTCTCTCTCTCTCTCTCTCTCCAGTGTGGAAGTGCCTTCACAATCATACACTCACACTCATGCTTTGTTTCCATGGCAGCGAGGGATAATTTCTTTCTTTGTCTTATTTTCTCTTCCTCCTCACACTGAGTGAAGGGCTTCACTTGCCATTCACTGGATTCTGTCCAGAAAACATGTTCAGTGAAAATGTTTTTCTGTGTCCAAGCCTGAACTTCTGCATATATAATGTCTGTATTATTTTTCCTAACCCAGCGAGATCTCTGTGTGTGTCTCACTTTCAGACACAGCAGTTAGAATTGTAATGCTTCTCCTAGTGTTGTCTTGAATTAACATTCTGTTCTTAAAACCCTCCATCCAGCGACTTCCCAGCTGGTTAATAATGGCTCGTATGTGTAATGTGAGAGCAGAAACACTGAGTTTATTAGGGTATGTAATCATATGGTAAAATACTGTATATTTGGCTGTGTCCCAACACTTAGTGAGCTGCCTAAGCACTATTACCTGAACAGATAAAGGAAATCCCATAATGCATTGAGATAAAGTATAAGCAAGAGTCAAATTCACTCGAGGTTTCATTTGTGTTGCTTTATAGGCTTCATAAGTTCACAACTAGACAGACTCCAAAATGTGTGACTATATACTGTTTGGTTTGTACTAAACATACTTGTGATTGGTAATGAAACTGAAGGCAAATGAAACTCATTCAGTTCAGGAACACAGCTAAGTGTTTACCCGCCTGTACAGGGTTATAGCAACAGCTGGTTAAATTACTAGCTAACAAACTATTTATTTAGCAGTTGCTTTTATCCGGAGTGACTTTAAGCACTAACCACTGCACCACAGCAGCCCTATAGCATATCACTGGTGAATGTAATACAACTGAACTGAGTCTTACAGTTTTGTGGCGTGTCTGCATTCCTCAAGTCAAGATAAATGTCAAGAGCTGGGCTGTATGAACCCCATCATTATTTTCACATGTGACATCTTCATTCCGTGCTTCAATGATGTGATAATCGATCAGTTAAACAAGCCTCAATCACTGAGAAAACCTGTGACTATAACAGCTGTTAGGTTATACTGCCGTGAAACAGGCTTTGATTCCTGGTGCTGTTTGATAAGCCTGCTGCTTTATTTCATTTATGAGCTTTATTTCCCCCATAAGGCAGTTGAGAATTTTCATCTATATTTATTTATAGGACAGTGGAGGAGGATAGTGACAATATGATGACGCAGGCCAGACTCAAACCTGGCTGACTGCTTTTCTTAATAATTATCTTATAAAGAAAATGATTATGAGTCTTAATGGTTGCAGTATTGTAAAAAGACATTCTACACAGATGTCTCACTAGCACTAGCATTACCTAATGGAGTTGAGAGAGCTGTGGTACGGTGGTGCAGTGGTACAGTGGTGCAGTAGTAAAGTGGTACAGTGGTG
>JAZGTJ010015637.1:0-13239 GCA_036877575.1 Botia almorhae | reverse complement strand
GACTTCCTTAATTAACTACATAAAGAGTCCATCTCCTTCCAAACAGGCTGGACAAACTCTCAGGATTAAGCTCTAAATGGAAAGTGAATTGGTTGTCAATAACACAACACAGAGTAATTCAAACAATGTAAAGTTAAAAATATTTCTGCATTCTTGCACTCTTACCTCTTGCTCACAGTGTACATGTGTCTAATGCCTGCCTGAGAAAGAACACGGCAAACACGTCACACCAACCACCCAAGGTCAACAGCTTCTTCATTTGCACCTATACAATCAGTTTTAATAGAAACCATAGAAACATTTACTAATGAAAATAGTTTTGCCAAGGTTTGTCAATTGTTCTTTTACAGTTTTCCACTTTGCCCATCTGCTAGCATGTTCACCTCGAAAAAGCTAATTTGATCAAGGTTCAATTTTCTATATGTGCTTCATTTTTTAAATTCAGTATACAGCCTTGTTTTTCATCTTCTAAAGCGCATGTTTATCATGAAACAATTGACCTACCAGAGTAAGTACTTTCCATAAGGTTGAGTTTTACTTTCTACTTTACAAATTAGCATACAGCTCTCTGGTCTATGCAAAAGCCTTTTTTTAGCAATGTGGGCACTAGCAAACTGGTTAAACCAAAATAATATAAAAAATATCTGTGACCTTTATTATTCGTCAGATGGACGAATACCTTTTGTAGTGGCTTTTCAATAATCACCACATTTGGCAAGGTGTATGGTATAGTTCACTGTGGTTCTTGTTCTCCTACTTGCCCAGTGAGATCTTCTCCCACTGGATCCCTATAGGGGCTTTAGTAAACCGTTCCCGTCTCATTAATAGAACAATGTTATATCAACATGCAGCTTCTGTTTTTGTGTTTTGTAATAGTTTAGATTGTATGTGTATATTTAGGTTGTATAGTGCAACAGCTTACTGTAAGAGTTTTTGGTTCAAAAAGTAATTTTCATATTTATTTTCTCCATAGGGATTTGAGAAGTTATCAATAGAGAGTTCTAAGCAATTAACCAAACCAAACAACTTTAAGATGAATGACACCTTTACATACTTTAACAACCCCTATTTGCATTGAGTTATCAGCTCTCTCCAGGATTATAAATAGTGTGGTGCCTAAACTGTATTTTTACAATTTGTATAAATGAAAATTTTTTATTAACATTTGGTTTCCAAGTATAACTGGTAAGTCTGTCTTGAAAGGTTTATCAGTTACTGGTAAAAATAAATTTTTACTTATGGAAATTTGTATTTTCTGATCCTGATGGTTGCTCTATAAAGAACAAAATCAACAACTGCAGATCTGAAGCGAAATGGTTCAATGTCCTGTTGAATAAATGTTATCATTGCATTTTACATTGCATTAACAATAAGATAATTCGTTTGTTTATAAAACCTATTGACAAATTTTTAGAAAACATTTAATAGAGTAGACCATCTTGGTGGTTTATTATATATTAAAAGATTTAAACAATGTTTTTTAAGAAGTGTTGGGTACAGCTTGCAAACACCTACAGTCACATGGTTTGTAATTGCACATTGCTTAAGACAAACATAATGGCAGTGCAGTCATGTAGACAGAGAAAATGCAGTTTAATTTGCTGCACCACTTCAGCAGCCAGGCTGTGATAATGGCTGAAACTTTTGCTTATATTCTTGTAATGACGAGTCAGAGGCGTGCGGATCCATTTGCAATAGTTTAATAGAAAAAGCGTTAAAAAGAATCAGGGTCGTTAAGCAGGCAAGGGTCGTAGGCAGGCGGCGAGCAAACATAACCGTTAAACAGGCAATAGGTCGAGGCAGGCAGAAAACAATCATAAATTCAAAAGACAAACTAATCCAAAAAGGCAGGCGGCAAGAATCACAGGTCAAATAACAGGCAGGGTCAATAAACGAAAAGCAAGACAGATCACAATTGAAAACGCTCAGAAATGTTACCATGGGGCAAACAAGACTTTGCACTGAAACAATGAATGTCCACAGTTTAGATACGTTTAACCTAATGATCCTCAGGTGTGACTTCCGGGTCAGACTGGCAGGTGAAGGCTCATGGGAAATGTAGTTCATTTGCGTGGTCAGTATTCAGGTGAAGGTTCCCTCTGCTGCCACGTTGGAGAGGAGGCTGGAGCCTTCACCGTAACAATTCTACTAAGTACTCAAGGATGAATTTATTATTATTTCTTGTGATTTGCTCTTGACTGGCTGCTGTGACTTAAGTCCTTTCTGACAAGCTCCTTTCTAAAAGGTGATACCAACAAGAAATTCTGAATTCTGTCCAATTGAGATAAGGCCATATAGACACGTTGGCTAAAATTAGAATTTCTGTACCTGCCAAAGTGTGGGATATTTAGGAGATTTTTGAGAATGGAGGGTCGTACTTACAAGCACTAGTCAATGTACGTTTCATAAATCCAATTCAGTACAACAAAGCATACAAACAAAAAGACTGGCATAAGCCGAAATCTACGACAGCTCCTTAGTAAACACTTAAAACAGCACAGCTTTAGAAATAAGGGTGGGATTATAAAAATGCTAAATTTAGACATTGATGATAAAAAAACACTCAGCTGTTTTACTAGAACGTATACATCACTCCTGACCCAGTCATCTCCTCTGTGCAACAGGCATGAAAAGTTGTTCCCCATCTCATTTATCTTGACAGAACTTTTAGAGTGTTAACCAATGTTCTGAGAGCATTCTCTGTTAGCTAGGATATTGCATGTTGATATACTTGAAGTGACAGTATTGTTTGGCTTTATATTAAAGGGCATTTGCCCTAGGGTGCATATTGTTCTGTTGGTCTCTCTTACCTGTATATCCTCCAATTATTCACCACACCACAAAGACTTCAGTTTCTAAATAAATTTTTTGGCCACTGTATATATAATATAATAATTTACATCAGCTTCAGTTTATAAGAATATAAAAACAGGTTGTATTTCATTGTGACATTCCATGATCTGGCTCCAAAGTGGAGGATGGGGCAGGAACTGACAGAATGATTGAACATAATGCCAGTTTAGCTCTTCTGTTAAAAGACCATCTTTTGGGTATCAGATACCTAAAGTTCAGCTTTTTGGTCAACCAGACACCTCCCCTGGGATCCTCACAGGCTACCTTGCTGGCGGAGATAGACACCTGAGTCAAGATCAAAGTGCTGCTTTTCCTACTGGGGAAGAAACACACAAACACTGTCTTTGCACTAACCCATATGTCCTCATCCCAGTAAGAAGGTGTGGTACGGCTCATGGGACTAGGAGCTCCAGGATCGCTTTACTGCCAACAAGGGACTACTACAAAAGAGAGGTGATGATCAACACCATCCACAAATCACAAAAATAGATGAATCTCACAAAATAATATCAACCCAAAATAATAATAACAAATCAATCATTCTTAAATATGGAAAATATTAATACGGTTGTTTAAAAATATGGTTGTTGTCATCACTATCCTCTTGCAATAGGACCAGCTGGATGGCAAAAATAGTGCTAGTAGAACCTCAAAAGTAAGTGGAATCAAATAACTGTTGGGATACAGTGAGTGTAAGTTTGCTTTATTAAATTTCAAAGACAGTTGTTTATAAGAACAAGGTAAAGCTGCAGACATTGGGACAACAAAACTAAACAGGGCGGAGTTTGAAATAGGCTCCTAGAAGCAGGGCTTACGTTGTGCAAAGCCAAAAAAAAAAGCCCTTCATCAATAAGAAGCAAAGAAAAGCCAGGCTGATGTTTGCAAAAAGGATTGGACCACAGAGGACTAGAGTAAGGTCATCTTCTCTGATGAGTTCAATTTTCAGCTTTGCCCAACCTGCTCATCTAATGGTTAGACGGAGACCCGGAGAGACCTACAAGCTACAGTGTCTCGCACCACTATGAAGTCTTGTGGTGGATCTGTGATGATCTAGGGGTTCTTCAGCAAGGCTGGAATTGGGCAAATTTGTCTGTATGAAGGACGCATGAATTAAGCCACATAGGTTGTCCTGGAAGAAAACTTGCTTCCTTCTGCTCTGTAAATGTTCCCCAACTTTGAGAATTGTTTTTTTCCAGCAGGACAATTCTCCATGCCACACAGCCAGGTGAATAGAGGTTTGGATAGAGGCTCACCAGATCAAGACCATGTCATGGCCAGCCTCGATCTCCAGACCTGAACCCTATTGAAAACTTCTGAAATGTTTAAGAGGAAGATAAATGGCCACAAGCCATCAAACAAAGCCAAATTGTCTGAATTTTTGTGCCAGGGGTGGCATAAAGTCACCCAACAGCAATGTAAAAGACTGGTGGAGAGCATGTAAAGACGCATTAAAACTGTGATTAAAAACCAGGGTTATTCCACAAAATACTGATTTTTGAACTCTTCCTAATTAAAATATTAGTATTTTGTTGTTTAAAAATTAGTATGAACTTGTTTTCTTTGCATTGTTTGAGGTTTGAAAACACTGTATTTTTTGTTGTTTTGACCAGAGCTCATTTTCTGCAAATAAATGCTGCAAATGACAATGTTTATTCGGAATTTGCAAGAAATGTTGTCAGTAGTTTATAGAATAAAACAAACATGTTTATTTTATTTTATAAACACATACATATAAAGAGTAAAAGACAAAAAATAATTCCCTTTTGAGGGAACTCATTGCTGTGTCAGCTTGTTGCTATGGGGAACCTACTTCAGGTGCACCCGAGTCTGAACATGTGTAAAATCAGGTTCTTACATTTGAATGTGAGAACTTGTTATATTGTTATTCGTATTTGTAAGTTGACAATTACTTTCACAGCCCTGATGTGACGAGCTGAATCTTTTTCGATTTGCACAAACAGTCGATAATCAAAACACCTGTGGTTCGAAGTTGAGTTATTGTTAAAACTCTTGAACAATATTTTCATTAAATATCAAAATCTTAATGGGATTTTATATTACAGTAAAAAAATAGATTTTAGATTTTATTGGTTGGTTTATAATCACGTTTTGGTCATCCATGTAGCAGCCTGTAATTGTGATGGAGGCATATTGCTCTGTTTAGCGGTATTTGACCATTTGCCTGTTTTTGACCATTCTGTTAATAAAGTACTGCATATGGATCCAAATGTTCCATGGTCTTTGTTACAGAAGACATAACCAACCAGCGATCCAGCAGCCATCCTCTCTATCAAAATGTCAGTTTAAGCCTCACAGCTCGTGATGCACCAGCATCAGCTCTCTCACCTGACAACGCTAATGGAGGAGCTCGTACGAGCGCTACAAGGAGTGCAACTTTCTCCTACGTCAATTCCTGGAAAAATTTAACGGTAACCTATTCAGGTGCAAGGGTTTTCTATTACAATGCTCACTGTTTGTGTTTCAGCAGTCGCTCTCTATCCCACGGACAGTAGTCGTATCGCGTTTGTCTGTTTTCCATCAATAATCAACTATAACTCATCAAAATCAACTCTGTTCGTATCTAAAACGATTACAAATTGCAGCTTTAACGCGCCAGAGGAGAACTGGCCCTCCTGGTCGAGCCTGGCTTCCCCCAAGGTTTTTTCTCCATCTATACATCATTGGAGTTTTGGTTCCTTACCACTGTCGCCCTTTTGGCTTGCTTGCTGGGAGACTGCTGATGTCTAACTTAGCCTAGGGCTTTGTAAATTGTAAATGTCTAATATTTTATTGTATATATTTTATGCATGTATGTATGTATGTATGCCATTTTTGTATGTTATGTTGTTCATGGTACTATTGCAAATCCCTTATACCCCTGTCCCATAAGATGTTGTCTATTATGTACCATCCCTATGTAAGCTGGAATGCATATCTTGCGCAACAATTTTGTGGTTTTATCGGTTCAGTCAACTCTTTATTTGTAAACATACTATAAACCTAGTATACCAAATTAGTCTTTTACATCCCACACATATTTGCATTACCATTAACATGTCCGACATTTGTTCTGTGTTTTTATTCTTCTTCTTTGTTTCTCTATGTAAAGCTGCTTTGAAGCAATGTAACATTGTAAAAAGTTACTTACTCACAGGCAAAGCTCTGGATTGGGCAACCGCGGCATAGAGAGGAGATGGTTCCATGTTTCCAACCTTTGACTCGTTTCGTCAATTCCGAGAAGTTTTTGAGCACCAGTTGGAGGGGAAATCTTTGGTGGAGGACACCCTAAAGCTGCTCTATAGAAGAGGACTCAACTCAGATCTACAGTCTGAGCTAGCATGTCCTGATAAGGGATAAGACCTGAGTGTACAGCTCCCACTTAACCCATGGAGTTAAATTATACCTGCCTGTCATTAGAGGAACAAGAACATTGCTTTCGTTTTGTATTATGCCTCTACAGCGGAAAGTCAGGTCTTCAAAAACATAACTGCACAATTCGTCCCGTGTCCCCTTAATCTCTGGTGAGTATTGCTTCCACATCTAATAAGCAAAGTAATGTTAATTGCATTCCCCTCTCGTTAACCTTTAATGATACCTTTAATGATACTGTCTGCATTTATAAACTCGGGAGCTGCAGCCAACTTTATCGCCATTGAGTTTGCTAAGAATAATAATATTCCCCTAATTCTTTGTCCTTCCTTTTTAGAAGTGGAAGCACTAGATGGTCGACCACTGGGAATAGGAAGAGTGGAGCATCAGACTGAAAGCTACGCCTACTCGTAGATGTACTCCACTCTGAGACGTTGCAATTATGCGCCATCCCATTACCAAACCACACAACCATTCTGGGTCTGCCCTGGCTGCGCTTGCATGAACCAGTTATCTCATGGAGTGAGGGTCAGATCATTCATTGGGGAGTCACCTGTCATGATCAAAGTTCAAGTAAAGTTTCTCCAATCTCTTAAACTCCTGCCTATTCTGAAGATTCTCTCACTGTTTAGTTTACAATTCCCTCCCTAAGTATTTAGATTTAGCTGTGGTTTTCAGTAAGCAAAAAGCTTTACAATTACCTTCCCATCGCACTGTAGATTGTGTGATCGATCTAATTCCGGGCACAACTCCCCCAAAAGGACGCATTTTCCCCTTTTTCAACCGGATTAGAGGTAATGCACAAGTATATCGACGAGACACTCATAAGTTCTCAGCTACTTATAGGCAGCAGCAGAAAGCCAGTGTGGCTGCTCCTCAGATGCAACTCAGAGACCTAAAGGGACTGGGGAGCCTATGCAGACCTCACAGTCAAAGAGGAGATTTGATCTGAGGACTGTGATCTCCTCAAAGGCTGAGAAGAACACCTGAACATATGACAGTCTGTCAGATTCAGAGGCTGTTAGGTCTCATGGTGGCGGCAGCCAATGTGATTCCGTTGGGTTTGCTAAAGGTGAACAGGTTTCATTCCAAAATCCACCCATTAAGGGTGGTAAGGGATGCGCGCTGAGGGCTTTGTACTCTTTTTATCTACTAGGAGACTGTATGCCGTAAACTGTAAACGCTGCTGTAAATGTCAGTATTTCTGTGTTTTAGGAGAGGGTAATGTATCAAGACAGCCTTCTAAAACAGTATTTTAATGATACAAATCAATCAGTACATGACCTTTGAACTGCAATGTTGCTCTCTTTTAATGCGTCATTGCGGCTGGTTAGGACTAAACCTCAGTTTAAGAAGAAAAAGATACCTTTCATCACATTGCAGCTTCGTGTTTGATTTGGACGTGGGGTGGATGGTATATATAAAAACATAGGATGATTATTTCTGAATGAAACAGAGCATACAATAACACAAGCATAATATAGAGGTTAATATAGAGGCGTGGTTAATATAGAGGCATGTCCAAAGTAAAGTATATATTAAGAGCACACTGTTAGTTGACAGTAGAAGCACTTTAGCAATGAGACCTGCAGCGTGGAAGTACATTTATACTTGTCTTCAGTTCTTTGTAACACAGTGGTAGGAAGTGTATTTGTTTTTACCTTGTTTACCATAGTAGCTCGTGTGAAAGTCGCGTTTGGTCCCATGCTCCCCCGTGTGAGTTTCGGTACCTTTTTTTGTGGTTAATATAGAGGCGTTTCCTGCTCAATTCAATCAACACGAATTTCAAGTATATAAGCAGTCAGTTCACCGCGGCAGCCCTCCTTGTGTGAAGAACAATGAGTGTAAAGACTATCAACCTGTGCGACTCCACCAAGCAAAGACACGGACAAAGCATTTAAGCACTCAAGTACAATTTTTTTTTACTTATTTTTGTACCCCTTACAACATAAGCACTTATATTATGTGTCTACTTATTCCTGTTGTTACTGACACTCGCAAATCACGTTATGTACGCTACAGGCGTCGCAATTCTTATAATTTTCATACTGTACATATGTCTTCTGATACATCACTAACTCTTTCTGTGGGCCTCTGGAATTGTCATTCTGCTGTTAACAAAGCAGACTTTACATCCATAGCTACTCATTCTAACCTTAAACTCATGGCTCTAAATGAGACCTGGATAAAACCTGAGGACACTGCTACACATGCAGCCCTCTCCACCAAATTCACTTTCTCCCACACTCCTCGCCAGACAGGGAGGGGTGGGGGGACTGGACTACTGATTTCTAGGGACTCAAAAACCATCTATAGCTGTTATCAGCTCCTTTGAATTTCATGCAGCTACTTTTATCCACCCTATTCACATTCATGTGGTTGTCACCTATCGCCCCCTACGGTCCATTCGCTCACATCTTGGATGAGCTGGATGTTCTTCTATCATCCTTCCCTGATGATGACACTCCTCTACTGCTGCTTGGCAACTTCAGCATCCACGTTGAAAAACCTCAAACTACTGACCACACTCTGCTTGCCTCTTTCGACCTCAACAGAGTGCCCACTTCAGCTACTCATAAATCCGGTAACCAGCTCAACCTCATTTACACAAGATACTGCTCTACTGATGAAACACTGGTCACTCCCCTACACACATTGATAATTTCCTTCTCACTCTCAACATCCAAATTACTCCCGAACCACCACACACTCCACCACCGGTCACCTTCGCAGAAACCTACGCTCACTCTTACCCACTAGACTATCCGCTATCCTGCACTCCCTCAATCTAACAAACTCTCCTCACTTGATACTAATAGCACTACTAACACACTCTGCTTCACTCTAGCATTATTTCTAGACAGAGTATGTCCGCTATCATAAAGGCCAGCCTGCAGCACTCCTTCTGCACCCTGGCTGTCTGGTGTTCTCCGTGAGCATCGCTCTAAACTCAGGTATGCGGACAGAATGTGGCGGAAGACAAAAAATACCACACATCTCATGTCTTACCAATCTCTTCTATCTTCCTTCTCGGGCTGATGTCACTACTGCTAAAAAGACATTTTCTTTACAAAATTAACAATGCTTCTTGGTTGTTGAAGATCTCAGACTGGCTAAAGCAGACTCCAAATCGTCAGTTCTTATCCTGCATGATTTGTCAGCTGCTTTTGACACTGTAACCCACCAGATCCTGCTGACTATGCTCAAATCACTGCGCGTCACAGGTACTGCACTCTGGTGGTTCAGATCTTACCTCTCTGACAGGTCGTTCAGGGTGTCTTGGAGGGGAGAGGTGTCCAACCTGTAACATCTAGACACTGGAATGCCCCAGGACTCAGTTTCTGGACCACTTCTCCATCAACATGGATTCTCTAGGATCTCTAGGACATGGCTTTTCCTATCATTCCTATCTGTCTTTCCACCCTGATGATCCCACAGTACCGACTTGCATCTCAGCCTGCCTATCGAACATATCGTGTTGGATGAAGGACTATCACCTTCAACTCAACCGTGCTAAAACAAATGCTTGCGGTTTCAGCCAACCCGTCTTTTCCTCTTCTTAAAGATTGATGGGGCAACCATTACTCCATCCAAGATGGTCAAAAGCCTTGGAGTAATGATTGTCGATCAAGTGAGCTTCTCTGACAACATCTCTAGAACTGCTCATTCCTGCAGATTCGCCCTCTACAACACCAGGAGGTCAGACCCTTCCTATCAGAACATGCAGCACAACTCCTCGTTCAAGTTCTTGTTTTCTCCAGACTGGACTAATACAATGCTCTCCTTGCAGGGCTTCCGGCTAGTACTATCAAACCCCTGCAGTTTATCCAGAACGCAACAGCTAGAGTGGTCTTTAATGTGCCTAAAAGAGCACATGTTTAGAGCTCACTCCGCTGTTCATCCATGTTAACTTCTAAAGAAAAAAGATCAATGATGATGATGATCATTGGGAGATTTCAGGAGACAAAGTTACAAGTTACAAGTGGAGTTTATTGTCATTTCAGCCATATACAAGTACACAGTAAAATAAGACAACGTTTCTCCAGAACAAGGTGTGAATGCAACATCTGGCTCAATTCCTTTGAGACAGACTCTAGACATAACTGCAGATAACTTTGTGGATCTTCGGAACTCAACAAACTACATTGCATATCTGCACCACTCAGGACTCTTTCTCCATGCGCATTAGAATCCACACTCTGCACTAGAGCTCAATGCAAGTATCTGATTTTTATATACATAGAATAGCTGTGTTAAGTTGAGACCCTTTGCCAAGGTGATTCGACTGATTGTTCATTTAGAAATGCTTTAAATATTTATGGGCTTAACATCCACTCTTGCCCTCTCTCTCTTTGTCTCTCTTTTGTTTGGTTATGCTTTTTATGTGTGTATGTTTGTCTCGTCAGGCTTGATGCTATGAGGGACACGGTTCATGCAAGCCATAAGTCTGAACACATGTAAAATCAGGCCTATTTGTAGGCAGGTCAAGGTCATGTGATGTAGCATGGCATGCCACAAATCCTTTAAAAGGCACCTACAAAATATGCCTTCAGCTTCTTGTCCTAAGGAAGCTTGTTTGTCTGCATGTTAGTCAGGGCTAAGCATGAGGGGAAAAAAGATATGAGCACTAGGAAGCAGCTAGAAACAAAGCAAACAAAAAAAAGTGTTTTAAGAAGTGTGTGCATCCCTACCCACGCTATATCACACAAGATATGTGTGTATTTTGTTTGAGAACAGAGCATGCAAGAAAAGCTGACAGCCCACGTGAATCGCTTCCATTAATGATGCTCCACTCCAGCCTCGCTCTTTTTAAATCAGCAGGGAGCCAGACAGCTGCACCTCGCAGATTAGGTCCCGTTTCTGCCGAGGCAAAGCGGCAGTTTGATTTGGTGTAGGAGTAGTGAAAGACATGCTCTGCCTTTTCTCTCGCACTCCCTGCGAATCAGACGAGCGCACGCTGCCCATGCGCAAATGTAAAATGTACATATACAGGTCTTGCAGCCCAAGAGGAAGTTTGATCGGTGCTATTCCTAAAGGCTGCAAAGAACACCTGATGCTGGGGGACAGCCCCACGAAGGGGGGTTCCTGTGCACATAAACATCTAATGCTAGATTTCCCCCTAAGAGCCCCAGCTGGCATTTCTGCTTTCCTCTGGGTGCAGAAGCACCCAGCGGTTCATCTGTCTTATATTCTTACTTTTATGTCCAGATACATCCTGCAAGTTCTCTGATTCATGAGACTGGAGAAGTAGAGAGGATGATGCCTTTGGTGTTTGTTGCTGATATTATCACCACAAGTTGCCAGGCTTTTCGCTGACCAATGCTGGTCTCTTTTATTAAACACCTGTAAGGTGTAAGTATACATAATAACGTTAATCCTCTTTGTTTTTCTTCTATTAATTATTGTTATCTAAACAAAATGAATCTTTGCTGCACAACAAACAAAAGCTGCAAAGTATTTGAAATGTTTAAAGAACTCGGCTACAAAGTATTTGAACTGTTCAGCTGTGAATTGGGGTCCATTATCAGTCATTAACTACTGTGGCTTTCCAAAGCACGTGAAGACACTTTTCATCTTCTCTATGACTGTTTCAAAGTTGCAAGATTTCAAGCCATCTTGAAAAGTAGTTAGTCACTATCAGATAATGATGACCTTTGTGTTCGCACAGGTCAGCAACAAGCTTCTGCCAAGGTAAATCAGGTAATGGTGTAGTGAGCAGAAGTTCTCTGTTTTGGCTTGGCCTGTGGATATGCCAGGGCACCACGCAGCACCTCTATAAAACTCTCTGCACTTAGTGGTCGAAATGCTCAGAGGCCCACACTCCTGCGAGACTCCTTTTTCCAACATCAGTCATGCTCAGACTTAAGCAGCTCATTGAGGGGCTGCGACATGGTGGAGAGGTTCGGTAGGTATAGCCTGATGTAGTTAATCATCCCAGGCAGCCGTCTCAGTGCGGAGGCTTGTATGGTCTTCATGACCCTCTTAGGTTTCACATGTATGTACTGTGTTTCTATGAAAACTAAGAAGTCATCCATGTATACAACTGTCCCATCATGTCCATGCAGCTGCTCTGACATTTTCCCTAGAAAAATTTCAGGCGCTGATATGATTTAGAAAGAAAGCAGTTTAAAATAATATCTACCTAGCAGTGTGATACAGGTGGTCAACCGTGCATTATATTTCTCTAGGGGTTATATTCCTCTAGGGGTTGTATTCCTCTATTCCTTATAGGGGAAGATTGTATGCCCTGAAGTGACAGCTCTTTGTGTCATGGTGTGGGGGACACCATGGTGACCTGGTTCACTGCCCCGTTGGTTCAGTGCTGGAGTTTCTTAAAGAGCATCTGTGTAGGGTTGGCTCCAGTCACCCTTAAGGTTTATGTGGCTGCCATGTCTGCTAGCCACAAACCTGCTGATGAATCCTCTATCCAGAGACATTTCCCGGTGATCTAGTTTTCTCCAGGAAACAAGACACGGCTGATTTTACACGTTTAGAATCAGGCACAACTGAAGCATGTTCCCCATAGCGTCAAGCCTGACGCAGCGTTGAGTTATATACAGAGTAAACGTCTCAGGTTATGTAGTGTAGTTTAATAAACACTGTATGTATTTACCCTTGATTGTTGCTGCGCTCAATGCTCACAAATAAGGTCACCTAAACTGTGTTTGATCTTGCTACATGCTGTAAAGTCCTGTTAAAGCAGAGAAGCATTGTTTTTAAAGGCCAGCTAGATGATTCCAGATGTTTCTTTGATCCAATAAGATCACGTATGTACTCGCTGGACAAAAGCAAGCTAATTATTGTCATCATTCCTGCTGATCAGGTACTACAAAATATGTATATTTAATGATGATTTATTATATGCATTTTCCTTTGAGCTGAATAAACTATTCCCTGAATGAAATAGTGTTTTAGACAACACAGTTTTGATGATTTGACCCTTGATTCGCTACATTATTATAATGGTGGAGAATAGGTCCTTAAACATTGAGTAGATTTGTTCATAAATAATTACAT
>JAZGTJ010015636.1:0-13239 GCA_036877575.1 Botia almorhae | reverse complement strand
TTAGTGGAATGTTTTAAAAAGTTACAGAATTAAAAAAGGCTTAAATAACTTTCTTATAGCCAAACAATTACAATAAAACATCTTTTACAAACAATTCAAACTAAAGCATGTTCCTAGAACAATGTTTAATGTTTTTGCTACTGAATGGAAACATTAGGTAAACGTTCTTACAACCTAAATTTGTTAGCCGGGTGCACAGATGAATTGTGGCGCAGAACTCACGGAAACACGTGTGAATTACAGTAAATATGATGCTGTATAATGCTTGTTAATGACTTAATTTGTGAACGTTACTTAAAATACAATGATTACCTGCAATGTTACCTTGCAATTATTAATTCAGTAAAAGTGTTTGTGTGTTGGGAGAGGGTGTTTCCTTGAACTAGTGTGAAAGCTGCCTTTTAGTTGAGTGTGTGTGTTTGTGTGTGTGTGTGTGTCTGTTTGTGTGTGTATTTTGGGACTGGGTGTGTAAGCAGCAGTGCGTTCTGGGATAGACGACAGTTTGCTCTCCCAGTCTGTGTTCCCCCAGTTTGGGTGTGGCTCCAGGCGAACAGATTCAGATCTGGACTTCTGGTCTTGTGGTTTCTTGAGCTGAGTATTAAATATAATATTGCTAATATTATGGCTAATAATGGCTAATATTAGCACACAGATATTTGTTTTCCCAACCTAATACAGCATTAGTGATTCCAACATATGCTTTTTCTCACAAGGGTTTATTTACACAGAAAAGTCGTTTGTAGGTGTGAGTGTAATTTTAATAATAAAAAAAAGGGTTTATGTTTCGAGATTGCAGGTCCAACTCATTACCGATGATGTCATAGATTATGACTCATTTTGACTCTATTTCTTATTTGAATGTTTGCAGAGAGGGCCAGCAAAAGCTCCAGGCCCTCTGTGTCTGCTTACAGGGAGCCCAAACAGATAAACAAACATTACTTTGGCTAATGTGGAATAAATGATGTCATCACATGGGACAAATAATACAAGCGAGATCTCTTTAATAACTCAGTTGTTTCTGTTAGACACTGGTGAGACTAAATGGAGAACAAATGGAGACCTTTGTCAGTATTTTAGCTCTTGTTGCAGTTTAGAATCTTTCTGTGTCGATCACTCACTCTCAGTCTTTTGTGAAACTGTGGAGATTGTTTAAGTGGTTAATATTAATGAAATCTAATGAAAGTTTGGGATATTGAAGTGAATTATTTATGCCATGTTGGTGCTGCTGCTCACAGGAGAGATTGATGATTCTTTAATTATAAACTAATGAGAGGAAACCACAAACAGTTACACTAAAAGGATCAGTACGTTAGCCAAAGGCCCCTTTAAATCCACAACCATGTTTGATATATTAATGCAGCTTGTGTCATATCAAATATTAAGATGGTTTGGTAGGTTAGTAAATGGCCAGTGAGAAAGGGCAGTGGTTAAAAGGTGACTTAGATGCAGGACTGAAATTAAACAGGTTGAAAGATGAACTTGGTCCTGGGAGTCCTGGGAGCAAAAACTACAAAAGCACTAACTGCATGACTTGCAGCTGCAGCTTTCTGCCTCATGTGTTGCATCATGGGGCCAAAAGTTCAGGACTTGCCCTAGACCTACAGTCATGCGATCTAATCACATTATATTCCAATCTGTCCTTCCACTGACATTATATAATGTGTTATACTGTATACTGTATAATGTGTGTACATAATACATATCTGCATTGTGTGTATATATATTATACCACACAAAAAATCTGGGACCTGTTCTTCATTAAACCTAGAAAACATTAAATTAAAAGATTTTGGTATTTTAAAAAATGCAAATCATAAAAAAGCTGTGATGTTAAATAAATAGGAAATATTACAGTTAATAATAATTACAGTTATTCCTTATTTCTAGCTCAATTATGTGTGCAGTATGTATTAGACAGTCAGTGAAAGATCAGAAATTCATGCATTTAAGACCACGAGATGCCTTTTTGAACATTCTCAAAGCATGCCAGGATAGCGTGGAATGTTAAATTTACAAAAGCTATTCAAATGTTTTCACCAGAAGTTCCAGTCTTTGGAACCTCGCTGTATATGCGTTTGTTTTGTGAAAAGCTCAGGTTCACTCGCTCATTGGCTGTCTGTGAGCTTCTGTCTATTTGAATCTGTGAGTTCTGAGTTGTCCACTCCTTTCATAACATTTCCATAGTAACTACAGAGTGTAAACACACACAAAAACAAAGCAACCCACAATTTAGGTGTGTCAGCTTTTAAATATGAATGTAAATGCGATGCAAACCTGTTTACACCTGGCGTTACTGTAAGTGGTCAGGCAAGAAAGACTGACGTTTACATCTGGTAGTAACTTTAATATATGGCTTATTCAGCTTTGTCTATGTATTTAGTACTGTATTTAGTAGTCTATAAACACTACTCTTACTACCCTTTGTTATTTCATTAAGGGTTGCCACACAAGGTCAAAGGTCAGGGTTAGGGGAGATTATTGATTTCATGATTACATGCATCACCTACAACGTCTGTGTGTTACTGCATGTTAATAAAAAAAGAAAGAAATCATCTTTTTTTGCAAGCTGCTCTCAAATATATTTACATATATTGATCTCACCGCAAACATGACATTTTGAGCTGAATGTTCATTATTATTTTAATTGAACAGTTGTGTGACAGTTAACTTGAGCTGTGTGTGGTTTACACATCTGCATCACAGCATGTTTTCGTCCTTATTTTAGCACAATTAGCACTGTTGCTGTGTTAATCCCGCCCACATTGCAATGATAAACTCTGCCCACATGTCTACAACAACTTTGATGTCATCACCTGATGACTAATAGAGATGGCTAAACTACACTATAGTACACAGAAGTAATTAAAGCAAAGAATGAATTTTATATAAGTTATAAAACCAATGTGGTTACATCCAGAATGATAATAGACATCACATCAACCACTTACTTAACCCATCCCAGTCATTCTCTCTCTCTCTCTCTCTCTCGCTTTCTCTTTCTGTGATGTTGCCTGTATAATTAAGTGATCACTTTTCTGTTTGATACAAAGTAGTTCACTGTTAAATTAAAAACAGGCCATTTTAATTATAGTCTCTCTTCTCTTAATTAGTTTGTGTTTTCCCTCTGACTACGTATAATAGACCCCCTCTCTTTAGCCTGATTTTTCTCTCGCTGTCTTTATTCTCTTATAAAAAAGTGAGAGTCACAACAGCCTTTTAATGACTCTTGACCATTAAGCGAAAGGAAACGTTCACACACACACACACACACACACACACTCATGAACAGCTCTTGATGATTAGCCTTTTCATTTAGCTGGGTCAGACCACATAAAGATAATTACAATTGTATGAGAACAATATGGGTTTATGGTGCAGCAAAGGACTCACATATACAGATAATTACAACACAGATCGAGACACAAGCATAAATGACCAGAGCGTGGAACAGCCCGTTATGATGACGAGACTCATAAATAAAAGGATGGATGGACAACATGATGAAGCTGTGGATGTGTGAGTAGGTGGGGAGAGAGGGTGGTCATTATCCCAGGTGAGGGTGTAAGATGACCCCCTGTGAAATGATTGTACAGTTTAGAGGTATATTTCTGTCTGTAGAGCTTCAGGCATCTCTCCTGTCCTCTGAGGTCTAAGGAAATCGCTGCTGTACTCCAGCTGACCTACATAATCTTGTGTAAGGCTCAGCACGAGAAACAGAGAGGTTAAACGAATATTTTACCTCATAATAAGAATTCTATTTTTATGCATCCTCAAGTCGTTCCACGCCATATTATGTTATATTATATAAGTTAAAATGTTATTTTAACTATTGTTGTAATGTTGTATGACAACAAGCTTTGTGACAATTCTTCAAAATGAGCAAATTCTTGGTGAAATGTTTCCTCAGGATAAGATGTTTTTTGTTAGTGCTCTTAACATTTCCACATCTGTGCCAAGAGGCCTTGAAAACATAATCAACTTTGTTTATAAATAAATAATCAGTTTAAATGACAAATAAATCACATTTACTGCATGCCCTGGTTTATCAATGGTCAAAAGTGATTTTTTCTTTAAATTTTATCTTTAAGAAATTCCTTTCATGTATCCTTTTTATCTAAGTGCAGAGATTTCATTCAGTTTTTAATACATTCCATTTGGGATTTTTTATTTTTATATTTGACAATGGTTGGGTAAAGTGTAAAACAAGCTAGCAATGTTACAAAGAACTTACAGCTGATTGACAGTCATTTTTTCATTAGCTTAACTGCTGCAAACACAGATTACAAACAGGTCACTGTAAAACTGTTTTTACAGTAAACAGTGTTGTTTAAACACCATTTGTATTTGAGTTTGCCTTTCTTTCTTTTTATTTTAAAGTAAAACCATAAAATACATCTATGAAAAAACAAGAAAATTATTTCTGAAAATAAATTTCTGTAAATCATATTTTTTTCAGACATATTTCTATGAATGCATAACTCAGTGTGACCCGTGCTGGTAAAATGAGTCGTAATGTGCACAGGTTAATTACAAGCTACAGACAAAACAAGTGAAGAATGTAAATTAATTTGAGGTTTTCATTAAAATTTGTTTATTAAGGCCATGTCTAGTGATCTCAAAGCTCCAAATAGCAGTTAAACATTTCAAATCATCTTTATTTGTACATTTTCTGAGAAGTCATACATCATGGTAAGTTTATTTTTAATGGAGGATGTAAAAATAACAAGAACTCATTAAGTTGCTCATTCTGACTCATTTTGCCAGCACTGGTCACAAATATAATATATGTTAAATTAAGTATCTAAAGAAGCTCTCAAGAACCTCTGATTTAGATTGAGATTGAGAGAGAGAGACTAATAGAAACTAATGCAGCAGAGAGACTGAGGTACCAAGAGTTTAAAGAATGACAGCATTTTAGATGCTTCTCTGTAGTTTATCAGGCCTGTGAGGCTGTTTAGACCGACATCAGGAAGCAGCGGTTTGTAATTGGTTATTAATTAACTACTGAAGTGAATCAGACTGAAATATGTCAGTGCGGAACTGCTAAACAAAGACACAATGTTGAGCATAATGCTGCAGGCCATAAGCAACATTATATTTTAAGGATAGGCTGATTACCTGTTGTTTAGTATTTAGTATCTGTTGATGTGTGCGTCTGTCTGACGTGTTTATAGAAAAATGCTGGGGTTCAGTAAATTTGGCACCGGTTTAAAGGCACTAATGTGTTTATTTGTGTTTTTTCCGGGCTTCATTTTGTTTTGTGTAGTTCATCTGGGGTTGGTATGATCTTGTAGGATTGTGTTGTTGGAACAGAGGACACCTTTCTGGTCTGATGGGAGTGGCCCTGCACAGGGAGCATCCAATGGCTGCTTACGAATTCTTTCTTGCCAAATCACTTGACCTTTATTGATTTGCAACAGATATTTGCAGGCGGTAAACACACGCCCAGTCGCAGGCTGTCTGTTTTCAGTCCTGATGAGGAAGTCCTCATCATTGCTCGTGTTGTTTGATATTGTTTGAATCACCTGGACAGTTGACATGAAAAAGAATGATTGTATTGTTGCGCTGTCATTCTCTACAACTCATCTACAAAGTATTCAGTTCTTTCAGTTCCTGCTTCTTGCTTGTGCTGCTGCTCCACTGACCCATATTCCTCATGTAGTTCTTTAAAGCTACAGAGCGGCAGTCTGCCTCAACAGCAAAGTGGCACCAACATAAAAATACCCAGTGACAAAGCAAAACATAAAGAAGTGACACAGAGAGAAAAGAAAATGACAAAGACACAGACAGACAGACAGACAGATTACCTTCATTCGTTAATCTTCTTTTAACACCACAATGTGTTGTAATGACGAACCTCAAGTCAAAACGCATTCAAAATCATCCTCAGACATTAATCAGACTGATTTGCTTTTAGTTTTTAATAATTAGCAGAGTTTTAAAGGTGCTTTTGCATGAATGTCAAGACGACTAAAGCTATTAAAGTGTTAAGCATAATGCTGAGCAATTAAATCTATTTGGTGAGTCCAGTATCAAGACACTAAGCTCATATAAGGTCACACAGCTGATGTATTTTAGAGGTTTGAAGCTCCTCTTCTGCCCAGCGGCCATGTTGGATGGAGGGGCTGATGAAAGATTCTGTGTTTGCCATGGCAACCGGCTGAGTCTTGAGACTGTGATTCCAACAGCACATATTATTTCTGCTTTAACTGTTTTAGTGCATTTACGTTCTTTTGTGTTTGGTACATATATTAAAGCATGTTGGTTCACTCATGAAAAACCTCTAACGACAGTTTTAGGTGGGTTTTTTTTTAAAAGGAAAGCAAAAAGTTACAAAGTTTAAATCTGTAGTGCTGTGGTTAACTTCAGTAATGTGGTTTCAATTCCGGAAGCTTCAGCTTCAAAGACCTACACACACAAAAACAATACAGATAAAGCGGTTTTTAAGGTCTTGTAGGTCTTATTTGATATTCAGCTTTGCTCCTTTATATTACTCTATTTGAACACATTGCTATTTGTGTAAGTACCGTTGGCTTTGGCCGTGACTCTCCTACTGTGTTCCTGTATTGCACATCTCTAAGTGGGTTTAATGTGCCATTGGACACTGAAACTATCTTTTTTTGAATCAGTAAACATATAAAGATGTCGCCTCCAAAACAGAGGGTTATAATGGTAGAGCATGCGTTTGTATATGCTTCAAACAGTTAGTCCAGTCCTCAGCTCCATGCAAATCCATGTTGCACAGTACTGTTTAATAAGTCCCCCCAGCAACCACTTTGATGGTCTTGAACAGTCACAGACTGCTTTGCATCGCATTTTACCACGTGCCCTATTTACACCCTTTACATATTTTACTTTACATTACATCTATGCATTCGGCAGACGCTTTTTTCCTGGGCTACAGGAACAGTATCGTTACATTTGTACATATGCTGTTTTTTCTTCACTATAACCTTTAACGTTTATTCCTCATTTTGTTGTTGTTGTTTGAGCTACCAAAATGGACATGCTGTTGGCATCAGTTAAGAGTTTCTGTGCTTATGATAGACTTTGATCTTATTTTATGAACTGGGGCATAGGACGCTTAAACATACTTGGCGTCATACGTACAGCAGGCTATAGGTTTGTCGCCTTCCAGGAAAATGTTACACTGCAAGTCGCTGTTTCTGTTTTTAAACGGCTATTGAAGCGAATAGTTTGGTCGTATATGCGTATATAGTTACCCAGGGGTTGACAACAGCCATGCATTTTCATAGAAATGCTTTAAAATGATTGTTGCCGGGTATTTGTGTTCGAGGCCGTCCTGCCGTGTGTGTGAGCGTGTGTGAGGCTGCGGGCGGTATGTCGTTGCTTGAGTGTCGAGCTGCCGTCTGACCTACTTTCGTACTTCGCATCAGCTCAGCGCTGTTTACAGGCGCTCGGGAACGGAGGATGTGGACCCGGGAACGGAAAAAACGCACGGAACCGTTTGCATAAACGCCGAGTGTCACTTTATTGCGGGAACCCTCCGTTTGGGTGTTTTTATGCATTTTTGTCCCGTGTTTGACTTAAGTGTGGTTCTCTCGTGGGTTGTTTATGGTGAAGGCGAGATCATCCGTGGCTTCATATAGGTTACGAGGCGCGGACGGAGTGTTGACCGAGGGCAGAAGTGAAGCGCGGACCCGCGGTGTCTGATGCACGGTAAGGTCTTCCTTTACACTTAAAAGGGGCAGTTTAAGTGTGTACAGCAGTTTTGATGTCTTTGACGCTCGCTTGTGTTGACTTCGCGTTGAATCGGCGGAGATCTCGCGTACATTGCACACTTGGGAAACAGCGAGTAGAAATGCGAAGTCACCGTTTTGATTTATGAGATATTGATGTGTGAGGGTCGCGCGGAACCGGAGGCGCGGAAGCGGCGCGCGCAGCTAGCGGGAAATCGCCGGTTTCACTGATGTTACCGCGATTCGTTTCCTCACCTTAATAATCGTCTTATCCCGGACGTGAGCGCACAACCAAAAATATTCAGTGCATGTTATGAACTATAGAACTATATGTTTGTTAACCTCATTGTTTTTAACGATTAAAGATAATCGATCAAATATATAAAAAAAGATTAAATATAGTTTTATTATAGCTATAGTTCAATTGAAAATATCGTTTGTTAGTAACTATTATTTAACGAACCTATATTTCTGTGGCGTAGGCATATTTTGATCTAAAATCTTGGAATGCGCTCAAAATGGGTCACCGTACAGTCCGCTGAAACCAGTATCGCCAGTTAGCATAAATCTGCTCGCTTGGACAGTGTATCGCTAAAGTTTTAACCTAACGATCCGACGTGCTGTTGTAACTTTAAATGTGGTTTTTACTCCGTTTGCACTCATGTGGGAAATTCAGAAAGACTCTCACAGCCTTAAATTATGCGCTCCTGTTTCTTTCTGCGTCCTTGGACTCCCGCTGCTGTTTGGGCTGGAAGTGCGTGTTTTTGTCCTTTTTTTCTGTAGTTCAGAAAATGCTTTGGACTTCAGTTGTATGTTTTTGTGATGGCGAAAATCTGTGTGAATGTTTATACAGTAGTGTGGGCAGGTGAGTTTAAATAGATGTGTATGCTTGTGTATCTAAGTTCCTGTCCCATACGTGGGCCCCCGGTTTAGCATGTTACTTAGGTAATGATTAATTTTCGTTTGTTGTGTACTGTGTGAGTTAGTGTGAATGTGTAGTATATGAATGTGTATGTGTAGATATGTGAGTGTGTATGGAGCCTATCTGGTCTTGAGAGTGTGTGTGTGTGTGCGCGCCGTATGGGGCTTCCGGTAAGGGTGTGTGTGTGCTGTATATGGGGCCCCTGCCTAGGTAAGAGTGAGTTCTAGGCTTCATGGCTATATTGTAAATAGTGCAGTTTGTACAAGTGATGCAATGAGTCCCTCGTCTCTCATACAGGGATCAGGCTGTTCATCTTTTGGAAATCACACACACGCTCTCTCTCTCTTTCTCTCTCTCTGTACTTATCTGTTTTTCTCTGGAGAGGAGTGTATTGTTACTAATTAGTGTTTACATACACACTGCTATCATGTCTGTCTATGGCACATATTGCCGTGGGCGACAAATGAAACAGCATTTAAGAGAAGTGCAGATTGACCTTACATTCATCACAACATTCATGCATTTGGCAGGCGCGTTTATCCAGTTTTTTATTCTGTACATTTCCTATCAGTATGTGTGTTCCCAGGGAATCAAACCAACAACCTTTACGGCACTAAAGCAATGCTACAGGGATGATATCAAGATTTGTGTTTTTCTTACTGACGTTGTCGTCTTGTGTGTTTGCGTGTGTGTTTGCTCATGAATGAGGCGCACTTGATATATTCACCTGGCTGATGAAAGCCGCATCTACGCGCAGAGAATCAACACAGCTGCAGTGAATCAGCACTTAACGGGTCTTAATGAGCAGCTTTTGAAAACAGCGCTGTTGTCTCTTAAGTCGTTTCTTAAGCCAGCGTTGCTATGCATTCTGCATCGATATTATAACAGCAACATTTATTTAAGTAAAAACCGATGGGTTTTTCTAACTATAATTTTGCATTATTTGAAGATAAACCGTAATTTTCACAGAAAACTAAGTGCTCATAATGAACAAGTAAACACAGCGATAGAGACCAAGTGGAGGAAAGTGGATCACACGCCGTCCCTGATATTACAGCTCATTGTATTGCTGTAATTTTTACAGAAATATATGTCAGATATGTAAACTGTTGTTAAATAGCGGGATTGTATTTTTCATGCGCCTCATGCATGAAACAGAACTGAAGCAAATTTCTGAGTTGTTCGTAAAACCAATATTGCGTAAAGTTTTGTATTCAATTTGGTGTGACATTTTATTGTATTGAAAAACGGTTTATGAACGATTCACACAGATATTTGTTCTGCTTATTTTGATACTCCTGTAACTGTGTTTTCCTGTCACAGCTTTAACATTCTTCAGTCATTCCACCCCTTCCAGAAAGCTCATGGGGCCTCTCTAAACTCCGCCTCCCTTTGCCACCACCCAGTGTGACCCTTGACCTGTTTTTGAACCCAACTGCAATTTTCACAGTCCATCTACTGTATGCACGTGTTTCTGTTAGCATGTTAAGGTGTTTGTATGCTTGTGTGAAAGTAGATGAATAACAGAGAAATATTAATAAGAGAGAGAGTTCATTTTATTGGGCTAATAAATTAATGATCTTGTTTCTTAAACTGACCTTTGAACTACTCGTGTGATTAGTCGATTATATACGTGCATTACGCTTTGCTTATATAAGGTACACAAATTTGTATGCGTGAGTGTTTGTCTATGTGCTTGTTCAGACATTCAGTTTAAGTTGTGAATTATTAGTCGGAGTGTGTGACAGCGCTTCAGGGTGTGTGTGTTTGCTGAAGTATGTGTGTGTCTCGAGGCAAGAAGCGATCATGAACTTGACCTTTGATTTTGACTTATTTGTGTGTGTAAGTTCATGCTGCTGATTGTAAACCTGTTTCTAATGAGCTCCGTGCACATCGCAGGGTGTGGCTAAAGGTGGATTGTGTGTGGCCAGTCAGGTAGAGAGAACTCACACACACACACACACACACACACACATATATATATATCATATATTATATATCATATATATCATATAAAGACACACACGTAATTGTCTATTCAGTTAATCTAAAAACTACATCGAGCATCTTATATTTGCATTGGTCCCGTGTGATTTGATGAACTGAAATAGTTCAGAAAAGTAAATTAGGAAAAGACAGAGAGTGTGTGACACGAGTGTGTGACATGCGTGCTTGTGTTTGAGCAAGGAGGGAGAGACTGTTGACATGGCGGATTTCTATTGGTGAAAGACAAAGAGATTTTCAGGTCTTTCTGCATGAGAGAGAGATTTTCTCTTGTTTCTAAATAAATGTTTCCTTCATGTGGTTCTGTCTTTCCTTTCTGTCTTCTTTGGACGTCCATAACAAATTCATAAACAGTTTATAAATGTCTTAAATGGTTTACAGTGCCATTTGTGGTGTAGATAAAAGGCAAGTGACATGTTCATATTGAGCAGTGGTGAGTTAACCAATCTCAGTTTGGCAAATCCAAAAACGATTTCTATTTGAGCGACTGAACAACATCAATGTGTTTTCATAACTTGTGAACGTGTGAAGTCGTGTTGATTGACTGGTTTCTCAAGCAATTGTGTTTATTACTCGTTCTAAAGTTTCATGTAGACGGACTAATTTATGTGTTCAATTAAAGCATTTTTTAGCCGTTTTGATGTAATTTATAGCTCTGGATGTTAAAAGTTTTCCTTGTTTTCAGAGAGTTCGTTATTAGCAGATGGTTCGCTGCGTTTATTAATTACAGAGAGGTTTCTGTTTTTATTAATGACAGAGAGTTTGCTGTGTTTATTAGCAGATGCTGTGTTCGTTATTAGCAGAGAGTTTTCTGTTTCTCAATAACAGAAATACTCTGTTTATTATAAGCTGTAGGTTTGCTGCGTTCATTATTAGAAAAGGTTTTGCTGTTTTTTATATGAACACAGAGTGTCCACTGTGTTCATTATCAGCAGAGGGTTTGCTGTGTTCTTTATTAGCAACATGTCTGCTGTGTTTATTATTAGCAGAGTTTCTGCTGTGTTCATTATTAACAGAGTTTCTGCTGTGTTTATTATTAGCAGAGTTTCTGCTGTGTTCATTATTTACACAGTTTTCTATGTTTATCATCAGTGAAAGCATGCTGTATTTCTTATCGGTGGAGGGTTTGCAGAAGGATTGCTGTATGCTGCAGAATGATGTGTTTATTTTTAGAGGAAAGTTTGGCGTTTGTTGTCGGGAGGGAATTTGCTGTTCAATATTAGCAGAACATTAGCTGTGCTTACAATTAGCAGCAACTGCCAACTATTTACATAGAGAATAAGCTACATTTATTATTAGCATTCAGTTTATGTTCATTGTTAGCAGAGAGGTTTGTGTGCTCATCGTGACAGTTGGCTGGTTTATTAACCAGCGGAGAATTTGCTGTTTATTTGCAGAGTGTTTGCTGTGGTCATCAGCGTAAAGCTTGCGGGTTTCATTATCGGTAGAGTTTGTTTTGGCTCTCTTCTAACCTTTCATCATTTTTCCCTTTTCATTCCTTAAGGGGAAGTAAAGATGAATCTGTAGCTTATAGTCTGAAACTACACTTTGGGTTAGTCAGATGGAGCACAGACAGAACACAGTGTGTGTGTTTTATCTGTATCTCTATCTGTGCGTGTGGGCGGTTGTTAGTGTGTGTATGTGTGTGTCTGTGGCATATTTAAAAGTGTTGTTGATGTGTTGAATTCAAATTCCATTCAGGCATAATAAATCTTACAGCTTCTTATTTTTGCGTGTCTGGTCATAAGTGCAGTTTTGCCTAATTGACTAATGTACAGAAAAGTGTTACAAAAATCAGGGAGAATTTTCACCAAATTTGTTGTGCTCTAGGACAGTTCTGGTAATTGTAAAAAAAATGGTTAAAAAAGGAAATTGTAAATGGCGATCAATCTCAAAGTAGCGCTAATTTCCGAAAAATGATGCGAATGGTCAAAACACTTAATGTCAGCTGAGGGTTGATTTAAAAATTAGATTTAGAATTAGATGATCGTTGTACTTTGTTTATATGGCTGATCTCATAAGCACCGCGGCATTTGCATTGTAAACATTTGCAACACAAGATCTACAAAAATAGAGTATGCATGCGTGTATGGGTGTGTGTTTGCATGTGTGAATATAGGTCACTCATTCTCTGACAGACACACACCTCTTCTGAAGAGATAAGAGCTGTCAGCTTTTTAAAATGATATTCACAAACCACATTTGATGTTTGTGCGTGTAAGCAAAATAGTTCCAAATGATTAGAAAATGCATTAGGTTTATATTAAGATGAATTTAAAGCTGCAGTCTGTAACTTTTGGGGGTTAAAAATGAACAGAAATGAGTTATTGAGCAAGTACATAACAGATCAGTGTTTCAAAACGGTAGGTTTGTAATAATGATTTATAATTTGATATGTCGGGTGCGATTTCCCGAAAAATGCCAGTTTGGCTTCATTGGCTTTATACAACATAAGTACGTAAAGCAACCTGCAGTTTTACGTTTCAACCAGAGGTGGCAGTAGAGAGGCAAAGGTGATGGATTACAGCTTTAGCTATATTTTTTCTTGTTTAGTTTTGCATATATAGACAAGTTTGGAGCATGGAGGCGTTGTAGTTGCGTTATAGCATGTTA
>JAZGTJ010015635.1:0-13239 GCA_036877575.1 Botia almorhae | reverse complement strand
CGCTGACGTGCAATTACCGGCCCCCCTTCATGCATATTCATCACGCTGTTTTGCATATTGATCAACAACTTCAGCGCTCCCACTAACAGCTAGAAAAGACTTGTAAGATTCTTTGGTCGGAAGTCGAAGGTGTTTCTCCTGCGGTTCGTGATTAGCGCTATTAAGACTTTCTGCAGTTTCGTGTGATATTTCAGTTGCAGCTCTTTTCCATACGCCTTTAATAAGCGCAGTGCAGGTCACCAGGAATCTATTTCAGAAACTATAGCCACTAAAATTATTTTAATCAAAATATGTGCAACACAATAACAGTTATTTGCTTCTGATTTGCATTACAATGTGCATTTTAAACACAAAAATATTTTATTTATAGTCCAACAAACGATCTGTGATCTCCAACTAAAACGACTCAATTATATTTTTTAGGTTAATTTATTTTTTACTGCTAGTTAACATCATAGAATTACTAAATGAGAAACAGGAAAAAAACAAAGTTGTCTTAAAAATGTTTCTATATTATTTCATTTTTTTCATTGTCTATATTGCTCATGAAAGGGAAGCATTATTAACATATAAATTGTGTAATTGTTGTGCACAGGTAATTGACATAATTGCTAATCATACAGCCTGCTAATGCATTTACAAGCATTTACAAAACCAACAAAACAAAACAAAAATGATCATCTGCTGGAACAAAGCAGAGAATTATTATTATACTAATATGTGCAGTTTTTGTACAGCCCATCATAAGTTTATTTAATATAAGATTTTATTTGAAAACAGGAACAAGATGCTATTGTATAAATAACTGCATAATAAATAATTTTCTCCTCTCCACCACACATACATTTACTTCACCTGCTCTGCCTTCCCTTCAGTGAATCAAACCAGGAAAATGAGGTGATTCAGTTCAAATTCAGATTTATTTGTATTCACAATACATTTCATACTGCTTTACAGAAACTGCATGTTGTAAATTGCTAGGCGAGTGTGTTATTAGTAGTGCATTCAGAAACGTACAGACTTGATAAGTATTGTATAAAAATAGTGATCACCTCTATTGGTGATGTGCTGTTTCACACCAAACATCTCTGGTCACTTTCTGTGCACCGTTCTTGATTCACAGCTCACATTCAGCACAAAACGAATATGAATATGATGAGGAAACGTTTAGTAACAGCGGAAAAGTAAAAATGCGGCCAAGAACTAATATTGTGCAATCAAAATGATAAAAAAAACTCAAAATGTGCTTCTGTAGGTTGAGGACGGGCTTCATGAGAATAAGTGTTTGGTTATAATTACAGTTATCACAAGCATGTAATGAGATTTTTCTGCATTCAGTCATTATCTCACCCGACTTTAAAATTTTTAAAATTTTATTTTTTAAAGAAAATCAAAGTTGCCTGTCTGTGTTTATACAGCACGTTAGTCCTGTGTAAGATATGAAGATCTTTAAGCAGTATTTCTATACATACTGTAAAATAACATAATCGCAAAGTTATAAGAAGGCAGAGAATATTTTCTGGAGTATAAACGGGGACAGGAACAAACAGGGCGGGGACACTGTGAGTTTGTGGTATGGTTTAATGTTAGAATAAATTCAAACCAGACTAGATTTGTTTCTCATAACAAGATGGACGATACATTAGTTGTTTACTTCAAACATTAGATTTCAGTTTGATTCTGAGTGAAAATGGAATTTTGTCTTCAAAATGAAATTCCAAACAAAAGCACAGATATGATCTCGGGAATTCAAAGAAAAGATCAGTTCTAAAGATAATGTCATTGTCATTCTAAATGCTTAAACACAACAATAACCCACTGTATTCTATAGAAGTGTATGTAATATTCTCCCAGCACATATCATCAATACTAATGATCAAAACTGACAAACAAATACACATGTGATGACCTTTAACTTCAGTAACCTCATTTTAAATCAGCCGCATTGTATCACATAATCCAGCAATTCACCAAAGCCTCACATTTTTGCTATTTGACTTTTTGAAATTTTTTGAAGGCATATTTCTCTCCCTGATTATCTCACTCAGTCTCTTAACAATTTTCCTTCAGTCTTTTCACCACTGACTGTGTTTTTCACATTGTTCAAAGGATGGAAAATGATTTGAAAAGCCGCTGTGAGCCTTCCAGCAGTTATAAAGTGTTCACACAAGTCTCCCTCTGGAGTCACTGATAGCATCTCCTCCCCAGACGTGTCCATTCACATTCTGACTGCCTCTGTTGCCTCTGTTGAAGCACAAAAACAACCTGTGCTTTCAGAGAGGAAACACAAACATGCATGAAAAGAAAGCAGTAATGAGTGAAAGGCAAACGCAGGTGCTGACCTCTGCTGTAATGCTCATCTGTTCATATATGTTTGCAATCTCACCACTAGTGATCTTTATCATTCATTCAATTGAGCGATGAACTGCAGTCTCTGGCCCAGCGCACTGGCCCAGCGCACTGGCAGCTATTCAAAGGACCTGAACTGCATTTTGAGCCTGTTAAAAAAGTTTCCACTTCCCCTAGATGTGCTCTGATATCAGCAGACTAATTCTGCTAAGTAGTCACTGTGTGCATTTAGGAACACAAAGAGTAAACAGCCTGGCAGCATCTGTGTGTGTAAACATGTGGACGGGCCGCCTGCTGCAGCCGCGCAGACAGGAAAGAATAACTTAAGATAAAACAGGAGGAGAGAGATAAGAGAAACGCTGTAACAACAACAGTTTGGCACTGAAAGAGAGAGTGAGGTCCAAAATGTGTAAGGCCATTACTGAAAGCATGTTGTATTTCTTAATACAAGAACATGTTGTTTCAAAAATTTGAGTAAAAAGTTGTAAAGTTCACTTTTGAATTGAAAAATGTATTAGTATTGAGTTTTTTGCTTAAATAACAGCATGCACTCAAGCTGACATAGACTCAACAAGCAAAAAAAAACATGCTTTATGTTCTCTTAGCATGAGCTGAGCATCTTAAAAGCAGGAAAATGTGACCTGTGCAGAGCCATAAATATCTTATAGTTATTTATTTTAGAGTTTTTTCCCCAATGTAAAAGATTTGTGAGCGCCACTGTATGTCAAAAGGTGATAGAAATGTTCCTGTTTTGTCCCTTGACTTCTGCTGTAAACAGTTATTAAGGTGAGTGGTGTGTTATTGGAAGGTGAGGGGGGGGGGGAAGGGGACGACAGGGGTGTGTCCAGAATAATCAAGTGTGACAGAGGTCAAGTGGTGTCAGAGGGCAGCATCCTGACCTTGCCCTGGACGATCAGTTCTGTTATTGATTTAGCTGATGTTAGTGATGCTTTGAACTGATGTTTTGTTCACAAAAAACTTTTCTCAGAACGAACCTATCTTAATTTTAATGACTACAAAAACCAGCTACAATAACCTTCCAACCAAGAGTGACCAACAAAACTTCATATTAAACAAACAGAAAGGCTGAATGAGAGCGTTAACACAGAACAAAAACATATGTATCATCTGTGAAAACAAAATCTGACAAATAATTACACAAAACAAAACGTGTAATTAAAGTCACTGAGGAAAGGTACACATGAGCGTCATGAGCGTCACATGAGCGTCACATGAGCGTCATGAGCGTCACATGAGCGTCATGAGCGTCACATGAGCGCCACCTTCTGTCGCATTAAAATGAATAAGACAAAATGTCCCGACAGCATTAGATTCCCGTCATTTACTTGAGGCGCAATTCAAATGTAATATTCCCATCATCCACAGGGTGGCGAAATTGTCCCAAACATTTCAGATGTGGCGCTTCCCAGTCCAGTTTGTTTACACACGCACAGACGCAAGTTAATTCTCTCATCATTATGAGCATTTTTCATTGTCCTTTATTAAATAGTCTTTCTAAACCTAACAAACACTTTCTGAGTTTGTACATTTACATTTACGTAAAAATTGTTTATTAAGCCATTTAAACTTGACCAGAAGGTCTTTCTGTGTGGAGTTTACATGTTCTCCTTGTATCAGCGTGAACTACAAGAACAGTTACCCACAGGAATGAAAAATGAGATCTGTGAATATTTCAACTTCTCTTAGAAAGCAATGAGATATTTCTCCTGAGAAAAAGACCCAGAAATCTCACCAAAGTCCCCATTAGAGTTTCAGAAGAGATCTCAATATGAACTCAAACATTTATTATTACATTTACCCAAATCCAGATTATTAGAAAGATTATTTAAGATACTATTAATTTTCATACTCTTTAATGTATTTTAACAATTGTATCATTTGTTTCTGTCTTCATTTCTCCTGAGACAAAGTTGATATTTAAATGAAATAAAGCTGAGATCTCCATCAAATCTCCTGAGCTTTGAAAGAGCTTCCACAGAGCAATTTAATGTTGTTCTGGGTGTCCTCACATGTAGCCATATTCTGCTGTCCTACATTTTCATCCTAGGTCACACACACACACACACACACACCATTTAGTGTTCTCTGTTCTCTTGTCATGATAACTTTAGTAGTTAGACAACCTCCAAACTGGGTCACATTTTCATATAAAAAGTTGGTGGCTATCAAAACCACACTGTCCTCTGTTTCCTTCACACTGTTTCCTTCATGATGCCTGCAAAGGGACAAGTGCAGTGTCACTTCTTGCCAGATATTAGTGAAGACTAACAGCCCAGCACTCCTCAGCACAGCCATTCAATTTGCGTTTTTCCCTCGTGTCTCACTGATAAACATGCAAATGTGTAGTGTGAAGTGACAGTTGACATCAGCACGCTCAGCCAAAGCGACCTCAGCACAGTGCCAGCAAACACGTCATTTGTAATAGAAATGTGAAATATAGGCCTAAAACGGGAGGCAAATATAGCAGGAACATGTGTAAGAGAATGGTGCTGATGTACAGAGCTGTTTGGTTTGCATGTGTGTGTTTAAACATTCTCCTATAGGGACGTATGGCATGTATGTACTTAGACTGAGTCTTTTTTATCTGGTCTTCTTGCATGTTTGCTTTTTCCTGTCCCTCATAAGCTGTCTCTGTGAAAAGAGAACACTGACATTATTTACTCACTGTCATTATTTCTTCTGCAATGCACAAACATTAAAAAGACAGAATCTTCTTTTTAATCTTCTCTTTGATAAAACAACGAAAAAGCTTTAAAAAAAGAGAGTCAGTTTGACTTATATATGATATTCTACATTTTCTGAGGTCATACAATAGTTGTTTGTGACAGTTGAATCTTTAGTCACTGATCATTTTACCCTCCGGTGAGCTGTAATGATCACATGAGTCAGTGAACTGATCTCTGATCTTGGATCAGTGAGAGAATTGTTCCAGTTCTTTATAAAGAATCTCTTGATGTACAGCACATCAAGCTGTACTTTTTTGTTTATTATTTGTTTTTTAAAGTGTAAAAGTGTTAGCGGAATAAATACGCAGACTTACTGATGCTTTACCACATACAGGAAGGACTGTGGATGAATACAACAGATCACAAACTCCACCTGCTCATATACTGAAGCAAAGACGTTCAGAGTGTCAGAGAAACATGTGAGGACATTCCTCAGACAGGAATGCGCTGCAGTTACAGCACATGACACTCAAGATCTGCTTTACAAACTCAATTATGAACTGATGCTAATTTGTCTTTCTTTGCTATCTGCTGATGACTTGTGTCTCTGCCCACCTGTGGTGCAGTAAGAGCAAAAGAGAGAGACTGTGCTAATGTAACGGAATTCCAGACTCACAGACAGGAGTTAGTTTAGCTAACAGGCGTATTTATTGTACAGGTAAGTAAATGGTAAACAGATATGATATAGTCCAGATATATGAGTAACAGGAATAATGATGATGATACTGACAATGATAATCCAGGAGCTGACGATGAAGGCTGGAGATGGAGGTATGTCACACATACACAACACACCACAGGAGGAGACGAAGGGAATCTTGGAGACGACACAAACTGGAGCAGGTAAGTGGAACAGCATGGAGCAGAGTCTGTATCCATAGGTAAGATCAGACGGTAAGTGTGTGGAGTGAGTGTGCTTATAAAGAGTCCTTGATTGGATGCAGGTGCAGGGTATTAGTACTCGGGTGATAGTGAATGTTGCATGTGGGTGGAGCCTGGTGCTTCCGTGACAGAACCCCCCCTCCACGGACTGCTCCTGAGGGCCGAATACCCCGACGTCGTGGTGGACGTCCTCGACCTCTGGGAGCAGGTGCCTCTGGATGTGAGTTGTGGAATTCTGTCAGTAGATTGGGATCTAGGATATTATTTCTGGGTACCCAAGATCTTTCCTCAGGTTTTGATCCTTCCCAATCCACTAGGTACTCCAGTCTACCACCACAACACCGAGAACTCAGGATTTCCTTGACGGAATAGACAGTTTTATCTTCTAAGTCCACTGGAAGGGGAGGCTCCTCTCTAGGACCAGGCTCTGTGGAAACAGTAGACAGTGATGAATAGAATGGTTTTAAGAGAGGTACGTGGAATGTAGGGTAAATGCGGTACTGTGGTGGAAATTTGAGTTTGTATGTGACCGGGGTGATTTGTTTGATGATGGGAAAGGGACCAATGAACCTGGGACTTTTTACATGGTGTTCTTAATCTTATGTCCTCTGTGGATAGTCATAACTTCTGTCCGGGTCTGAATCTGGGTGTAGGTGCTCTTCGTGTGCTCTTTCGGAGTTGATGCTGTCTTACCGCTCTTTGAAGATGTTGATGTGCTGAGTGCCACACTCTCTCACTCTCCTGGAACCAATGATTAATAGATGGTACTTCAGATGGTTCCCCAGTCTAGGGGAACAATTGAGGTTGGTAACAGAGTACGCACTGGAATGGAGTAAGATTTGTGGTGTGTGTCTGAGGGAATTCTGTGCGTACTTGGCCCAGGCAAGGAATCGTTCCAGGAGTTCTGGTGGCCGTACGCAAGTATCTTTTCTCTCAGTTTGGCCGTTGCTTTGGGGATGGTATCCGGAAGATAGGCTGATGGTGATCACACCTAGGAGAGAGAAGAAAGACCTTCAGACCCTTGAGATGAATTGTGGCCCTCGATCAGAAACAATATCTTCTGGAATACCGAAATTTCTGAATACCTGGTTAAACAAAGCTTCTGCAGTTTCCTTGGCTGTAGGGAGTGCGTTCATGCGAATCAACCGACACGCTTTGGAAAATCGGTCTACTGCTACCAGAACGCAAGTATTTCCATCAGAAGCAGGTAAGTCAGTAATAAAGTCTACTCCCAGGTGTGAGTGGGTAGAGGTAACAGTTTACCTGTTGGTAGGTGATGAGGAGTCCTTGGTATGGCACACTCCTGGCATCCCCTTACGTACCTTCTGATGTCCTTTGCCATGTTGTGCCACCAGAAGCGATCTTGTAGCAGTGAGAGGGTTCTATTGGTCCCAGGATGACCAGTACCCAGAGAGGTGTGTGCCATGTGGATTAGACGTATTCTGTGGTTTCTTGGAATGTATCTGTGGTTGGGTGGACACCCCGGCGGAGCTGGATCGGAGACACTGCCGTTGTCAAGTTCCTCATCCATGGACCACTGTATTGGACTGACAATCATACTTACATGTGGGAATAATGTTCTCTGGTTAACTTGGTAGCTCGCCTGGAAAAAACAGTCTGGATAGAGCATCAGCCTTTGTATTTTTGCTACCAGGTCTATAGGAAATAGTGAAATTAAAACAGGTAAAGAAAAGGGCCCACCTGGCTTGTCTGGGGTCGAGTCGTTTTGCCTCTCTTAGATATTCCAGATTTGGGTGATCCGTGTATACTATGAAAGGGTGATGGGCCCCCTCCAGCCAGTGTCTCCACTCCTCTAATGCTAACTTGATGTCTAAGAGTTCTCTGTTGCCAATAACGTAGTTTTGTTTCTTAGAAAAGAAAGTGCATGGATGGAGTCGTGGTGGTTCCCCCTGCTGCTGGGATAGTAGTATAGCTCCTACTCCTGAAGATGATGTGTCGACTTCCACTATAAATGCATTAAGTGGATCCGAATGAATCAGGAGTGGAGCTGATGTGAAGGCGTCCTGTAGCTTCTTCATGGCTTCTGTGCCATTGGCATCCCAGGACAGAGACTTGGGCTTGCCCTTTAACAGGTTAATGGAGATGTGATGGAACTATAGTTGGCTATGAAACGGCGATAGAAATTGGAAAAACCTAGGAATCTTTGGAGTTCTTTGACATTTGTAGGAATTGGCCCATATTTGATTGCGTCCACCTTCCCCTTGTCCATTTTGATACCTTTAAAACTTATATTTACAACCTAAGAATTGAAAGGAAGTTAGGTGGAAAGTACACCCTTCAGCCTTTAAGAATAAATGGTGTTCGCTGAGCCGTTTGAGGACCTCAGAAATGTGTTGCTTAAGTTTTTCTTCGTTCCGGGAGTACACAAAAATGTCATCAATATAAATGATCAGAAACCGATTTAGGTACTCCCAGAACACCTCACTCATATATCCTTGGAATACGAAGGGGGTATTAACAAGACCGAAAGGCATTATGAGATATTCGTAGTGTCCTGTAGGAGTGATGAAAGCTGTCTTCTACTTGTCCCCCTCACGTATTCAAATGAGGTTATAAGCGCTTCTGAGGTCCAGTTTTGTAAAAATCTTGGCTCTGCGAAGAGTTGTCTAACTCTTTGCAGAGCTGAAGAGTTGTCTAATGCTGTAGGGACGAGAGGAAGGGGATACCGGAAAGGAATAGTAATTTTGTTTAACTCATGATAATCAATGCAAGGCTGCATCCTCCGTCCTTCTTTGCCACAAAGAAGAAGCTGGAAGCAGCAGGGGAGGTAGATGTTCTGATGTAACCTTGATTTAGGGCTTCAGTGATGTACTCCTCCATGGCCTTCTGTTCAGGGAGAGATAGTGAATCTATTTTACCTCTGGGTACTGGTGCATCCAGAATGAGGCCAATAGCACAGTCCCATGGTCTGTGCGGTGGTAAGGCTGAGGCTCGTTTCGGACAGAAAACGTCACTGAAGTGGGTATATTCCTTAGGGATGGATGTAGACCTTTTCTCCAGAGGGCTTTCAATGGATGTAGAATATACTGGAAGTTCAGAGTGAAAAACATTGGGTGTTGGTTAATTTCGGGAAACATTTATCAAAACAGTTCTCACTCCACTTCAGGACTTCTCCGGTGGACCATGATAGAGATGGGTCATGGGAAACGAGCAAAGGGCGCCCTAGTATGACTCCAGATGTTTATCCCTCCAGAACCACTAATAAAATGTCCTCTATGTGTAGTAAAACAACTTGTAGTTTTATGGGTCCTACAATGTATTTCACATGTCCTCTGCCAATGGGATTTCCTTCTATAGACAGAATCTTGTACATGGTTTCGTTGATTCTTTTTTGGAGTTGGAGTTGATCACAGAGGTCATCGGAGATGAAGTTGCCGGCTTACCCAGAGTCGATGAGTTTGACTTCTGCAATTGACTGAAACACAGTGAGAATCCTTAGTGAGTTGTACAATGGTAGTAGATGGTGAAACTTAACTTAGTGGTGAAGAGAAAACAACACGCACCAGAGGTCTAGGAGGATGAATGGGACATGTTTTAATTACATGTCCGGATTTCCCACAGTATATGCACAGACCCTGGGTCAGCTGACGTTGACATTCAACTGAAGATAGACGAGTAAGACGGGTATGATCCAATTGCATGGGTTCAGGTGGTGGTTCTGGAGGGCTGGAGTTTTCTGGCTGGTGGTAACAAAATGGCGGATGTTGATAGTGTTCCTCCTCCATACACTTTTGAACCCTGTTGGCAACTCTTATTGACAGTTGAATAAAACTTTCTAAACCAATGGTATCATCATATGAAAAGAGATGTAATTGAATGGAGGGATTCAAACCTTGACGGTAAGTTGGTTACAGCGATTGTTCATTCCATCCACTAGAAGCAGCAAGCGTTCTGAAAGTTAGAGCATATTCTTGTATAGTAGATTTGCCTTTGTTGAGTCGATATAGTCTCTCACCAACAGATGAATCACCTGTAGGAATTCCAAAGACTTCTCGAAAGTAAGTTATGAACGTTTCTAGCATTTGAGTTGTTGGTCCATTTTGTTGCCATAAGGTTCTGATCATTGTAGTGCTCTTCCCTTTAAAAGAGAGATAATAAAGCATATTTTAGCTCATTTAGTAGGAAAACATTGGGGTTGCATCTCAAGGCAGAGAGAGCATTTGGAGGAGAAAACCGTTGCATTCGTCCGTCAGACCAAAATAGGGCACCGGATTCACCATGGGACTGGCCGTGTAGATCAAAGCGGAAGTGGAGACAGAAGGAGGCGAAGCAGTTGTTTGTGGTGACAAAACTGTTTGGATTACCCGGCGTAGTGAATTCATCAGCTCCTGGATTGGGTCAACACCTGTCGTCTTCATTACGTAATATATCTTGAAGCTGCAATCTGTAACTTTTGCCAGAAAAGACAAAAATATTACAAATGATCAAATGTACAATGCTTGGTTTTGGAAAATTTTCCGGCAAAGCCCCTTTAAATTCTTGTGGGAAACCCTTTGGGTCATGATAATAACTGATTTTTGTTCATTTTTAAATTAAAACGTTTTGGATTGCAATTTTAAGTGATCTCATATTTAGTATAGCATATACTTCTGGTCATTTAAACAAACCCCTTCCCCTAAATCTAATTTGTCGTGAGCACATTCTGATTTCTGATATTATGTCACTATTTCTTTCAGCACATGCCAGGCTGAGGTTAGACATCAAGCCAACAGAGCGACGCAAGATAGGAACCAAAACAATTCTCCTGAAATGATTCACACTGCAGCCGGCCTGAGCACAGTGTGAGAACAGCTTTAGGAATGTCTTTGTGAGAAGCTGTTCTCAGTCAGAGTTGCATGTTTGAAAAACACATACAGAAACTGGATCAAACCCTGACACAGGGCTGTAATCTGATTGTGAAGCCAGTCTATTGCAGTGGTGTCATGTAGTCTGCCATCAGCCACTCAGAGTCCAGCTCTGTGAGATCTGGATATGTCATTGTGTTTAGAGAGACTTTAGTGACACAATACACCTCTTGTAGTCTTGCTAGTAAACTGCTGTTCCCATGACACTGTTTACAGTAAGTGAAGGATTAGCTTTGTGTTGTGAAGACTTAAGATTCAATATCTTTATTTGTCATATACACAGTTATATAAACATACAACCTGTAGTAAAATGTAAATCTGCTCTCTGTAGACTGCGCAAACCCCCCACAAAAATACCAGGAATATAAATATATTTATTAAAATAGCATCTGAGGTATTATTCATATCCTCAGCAAACCAGTGTGGGGTGTAGTTCCTTTTAAAAACACACCTCAGCCATAAGTATCAGGAACATTAACAGTGATGTTTACTTTAGAAAGAGCCACAAAACAACGTACAAATCAGGTCAGATTAGCATTATGCATCAGTCTGAACATCTTTGTTCAATAGAGCACAGTTTGTAATCAGTGATAAACAAAACACTGAAAAGACGAGTTATTCTTCACATCTATCTCAGGGAGAACGGTGGGAGATGAGAGATGGATTGTAAACACACTCAGAGATGTTGTCGTGCAGGCACATAGAGTCGCTTTGTGTCTTCATCCTCTTTGTGCACCAGCAGAAACCTGTTGAATATTTCATGTCATGATCTCTGTGGTCTTGAGTTACTCCTTCTTTTGGATGTGAATACATCCAATGTCAAGAGAGTGAGGAGACAGACTCCTCCCACAGGTGTTCAGGTACTGTAAGCCACACCCACTGTCCTGAGCTCTATATATAGGCACCGTTAGGTACTGAACACAGCTCTCCACCTCACACACCTCACAAGTGGTCATCCCTGCAAAGACAACAGGTATGAGTGCTTTTCTTGTGTTTTGATGAAGTGAGCCGTGATCTGCAGTTTCATGACATTTATTAGTAATTTTATAGTGTTGTGTTCTGTATGATCAAGATACTAACATTAATTTAATTGATTATAAATATAATGATACTGCAGGAATCATGAGGAAGAACACGTAATATAAAATGCTGGTTTGAGAAATAACGTTTAAATAACGTTAAATAATGTTTCGTTACGTTTTTTTGGGTAATTGGTGAAAATGTATTTTAAGGATCTAACATATCTACAAACTAACTCTAAACAAATTGTTGTTTGGAGTAGGTCATTAGGACAACACAAGTAGCATTGTCTCCAAGACAACGGACCTCACATTATGTGTAAAGTAATCGTTTGATGTGCCAACACAAAGCAACCATGCATTCTGCACTGACACAACACACCTGCTTTTCTGCTTTGTGTGACACACTCAATACCTCATTGAAAGCAACATAAACAGGCAAAATATTGTGCACAGGCATTTAAAAGAATTAATGTCCTCGTATTAGACAACCTATGTCAGATGAATTATGGAAATTTATTATGGAAAATTATTTTTTGCACTGCCGCTGTATTTTTGATCCAAATCAGCTTAAAAGACTCGTTCAGTCCAGAGTTGGGCAACAGTAGCAGCGCTGTCAGACGATCACTGCCTGACGGGAGACAAATTGATCGAGACGGTGTGAACTGACAGCTCAGAGTTAAGAAGTCATTTCTCACTGAGGGTGGAGATTTACTTCTGCTTGTAGAATCCGGCATGGAAGAGCAATGGAAAATTCTTCTTTTAAAAAACAAGCTTCTGTCCATCTGTTTGTAGAATGATTTAACCTGGAGATCTCGAGATTGTGTGGAGATCTAGAAGGTTCTTTACCAGTGTAAAACTGTGTGTTTTACATACCACCACAGCCTGATCAGAAAAGCTCAAATACCCCTTCATACACACCCAACTGTTATTATTTATATGACAAAAATTATGTTATTACAATGATTCATATTTTAACTGAAAGATTTGACAGTTCTGGTGATAAATTAGCAAAACATTTGAGAGCAATCCACAACAATACTGTAGAAATCTTCTCCCACATTTATTATGATTTATTAACAGACCACAAACATATTTTAGTTTCATTATATTGTAAAAGAACATTAAATAAGCACCCTTACTGTACACCTACTGTACATGTTTATACACTGTAACAAAATCCTTGGTTTTTGGTACTGTACATATTTTAAAAATAGAGTTATTCCTTATGTTTTGTTTATAATCATTTACCTGCATTTTAGAGAATGTCTATGTGAGGTTCTGAAGATCATCTGTCATCACCTCTTCACACAGATCATGTCATCTAGTCTCTCAGTACGGAGCTTGTCTCTGGGCCGGCAGCCGTCTTTCTCCAGC
>JAZGTJ010015634.1:0-13240 GCA_036877575.1 Botia almorhae | reverse complement strand
GGATTATTCTGATCTCCACTTTTTTAATTTAATTTAATTGAAATGAAATCAGGTTCTGATATGCACTGATTTATTTGTTTGTTTTTTTCCTTTGTGTGTCCCATGGACATAATTATGGAAGTTCTGAATGTTTCATTCTATTTATAAACAAAATGCAAACACAACTGTTACTGGATATTTAAAGGTGAAGTCTGTAACTCTTTTTGGACAGTGTAAACACTGTAGCTCTGTGGTGCTTTCAGAACATTGCTCTTTTTTTTTGAACAGCCTGACCAGCAACAACAACAACATAGCAACAGTGGCTCAACAATTTTTATATGTTTGAGGGCGGGGCTATGTGTTTCACTGTTGATGGAACACAACCAATGTCGATTTAGTTTGTTAGCAAAAGTTACACTTCTGCTTTAAGGACATTTCATAACATGCATTGTACTGTATGTTAATAAAGTTTTTTCTGTGGCTTCGTCTGTGTTGTGTAATATGTTACAACACTTACTGAAAAAGCATGTCTTAGGGCAATATTATTTGTTTGGTTCAAATTTTGTTGTGTATCTTACCTTAATATTGTGATGCATTGAAATTCTGACAGTTGTGTTGCACTTTGGGTTTGAGTATTAAAAGACATGTATGTAAAAACACGGGCTTCCATTTTTTTGTATGTAGGCATGACTCTTTGTGAGAGGTAGTTACAAATGGTAGTTACAAATCTTCTTCTTTAATACCTTTTCTCTATAAAATCCAAATTAAAGTTTCAAGTTTTTTTGTCCAATTCTGTTAGCTTTGAGGATAACCACTCGTAAAATGTGACCAAATTAGATATACACGTAAAATTTACATTTACAGTTTGTTGCTGTGTTTTGTGTAAACAGATCAAAATAACTACTGAATCTTATTTCACAACACAGATATTGTCCAATCATTAGAACTTGTAACTGAATGTCGTTGGCTGTAAAATACGTCCTGTCCAGGCTTCCTTTATCAATACAGGACAAAAAAATGCTCATCATTGTTACGAAGGAGGCTCCCGCTCCACCTCCTCCACGTCACCAGAGGGAACCCTTACCAGAATACTGAACCAATTCAGTTCATGGGAACTACAATTGCCATGATCCCACGTACCTTCGATGATTACTTCCTGTTTGTCAACTGTTACTCATCAGCGGGCCTATTTAAACGTTGAATCGCTAAGAACTCATTGCGATGTCTTGTATTGCCTCTCGCATGCATTTTAGAGCATTCTTTATCTGTCATTTGCCTGGTTACGTTTTTGGATTGTCTATGGTTTTTAATTGTTTGCTGCCTGCCCTTTTGACTCTGGTTTTGGATTATGTTATACCCCCCATCCTGATCTGGACCTTTCCTTTATAGTTGAGGTAGACGCTTCTAATCACGGTGTTGGGGTCATTCTGTCCCAACGTCACGGGTTACCTCCCAAAATGTTCCTTTGTGCCTTTTCACGAAAGCTCTCCCCAGCGGAACAGAATTATGATGTTGGTAACCGTGAGCTATTGGCCATTAAGTTAGCTGGAGGAGTGGAGATAATGGCTGGAGGGAGCTGCATAACCCTTTACGGTCATTACAGACCACAAAAGCCTGGAATATATTCGTACTGATAAGCGCTTGCTGGTCCCTTTTCTTCACTCGTTTTGACTCGATTTGTCCAGGTTCCAAGAATGCTAAGGCTGATGCCTTGTCCAGACAGGCAGATCCTGCCCCTAAATCAGACTTCCCCGAGCCAATCATTCCTGAGAAAGTCCTAGTAGCCCCACACGGAGATCCAACAAGCCAATGAATCTCAACCACGCCCAGTTGAGTGCCCTGAGAATCGCACGTATGTACTGTTGTGGATTTGGAATGAGAGATGTCCAGTCGAAGGAGCAGTTTAATCAAATTAGAAATGTATTGAAGAGTTGTACTCACACAGCATACAACACTTGATACATTCATGTGTTATCACACAAAGCCAATAATGAATGCACGCCTATTCTTCCGTGTAGTCTCCATATATACCCCCTCCGTCACGTACACCCTGCTGGAGGTTCCTTATTTTGGGATACGGTTCCCCTTTATCTGTTTGCCAGTCCGGTTCTAGACGTCCTTGCGGTTTATCCAAATAACATCTTATGCCTGCTTAGCCAATAAGAATCCCTCCATGTTTTTTTTCAGTTAAACTGAACTCTATCAGATCTTTACCCAACTCATGAACTTCTCTAAAATGTCCAGACCACACATACATTACTAATCACAAGACTGCACATACACATTTGTTAGTACTTTATAATGGAAACAGAATCATCATTAAAAAATAAAATCTGCTTAGCAACTAATTCTGCAATGCTTTCATTTTTTTTAAACTAAATAGGAAATAATTTTTACTTTAGTACCTGAACCCTTCAAGAAGCGTGTGCTCACTTAGGTACATGACAACCCTAGCTCTTGCCATCCAGGAATCAACGCTACTATCCAATTACTACTGGTGGTCAACCATCCCAAGTGACACTATCACATACATCAGGAATTGCCCAGTCTGTCAAAGCCCAATGACGCCCAGACAGTTGCTATGGTACGTAGGACCATTCAAAATTATAAAAATGATCACTCCTGTTTTGGCTCGCCTTGATTTACCTAACCTTTTTCATATTTCTTCAACCTTTCATGTTTCTCTACTCAAGCCCGCTGGTGCACCAGCTGAAGATCCGGAGGGGGGCCTCCGGGAACAGGCCCCTCCTATCGTGGTGGAAGGTGAGGAGGCTTACCGGTTGATTCAGCTCCTTGATTTTTTTGTATTGCCTCTCGCATGCATTACAGAGCGTTCTTTATCTGTTGTTTGCCTGGTTACGTTTTTGGATTGTCTATGGTTTTTGATTGTTTGCTGCCTGCCCTTTTGACTCTGGTTTTGAATTAAGTTTTTGATTGTTTGCTGCCTGCTCTGAACTGTGCCTGTTTAACATTAATGATTGTTTGCTGCCTGCCTCGACCCATGCCTGTTATATCGATAACATTTTTGTCTAGTCTTATATATTACTGTTTTCTGGTTTTGACCCTCGCCTGTTACTCGACATAAATAAAATTGCTGCAGATGGATCCTCACGCCTCAGTGTCTCCGTTACAATTATAATCATATTTACACATATTTTCAGCAATCACCAGACTCTTCCTGTTCATCTCACCCTCTGCAGCTATCACCTACACACGGTTATAATTATACACTTGAGCTGTGAGCCTTTCCCCCAGTATTTCCCCCAGTCATCATAACAACAATATTTAATTGCAGCTCATATTCTATGTGATCTTAGAATGTTAAATAAGCCATTTATGTGATAATTCTCACAAACAGTAAAAATAATGACACTCAAAACATTGCTGTAAGTAACAATGTAACAAAGGAAGTATTAAATATCTGTTGAAAGTAGTTAATTAGCATACGTTTTTTGTTTTGTTTTTTGCTTGTGACTAATCACTCTGCACAATTGCATTAAACAACATGACAACAGTCTTTTTGAATCTTAAATCCTCTGATAAGCACTCTATTTGCACAAGTATGTAATTGTGTTACTTTGTAACACACAGACTGTCTAAGCATGAAGTTCCCCTGGGAGCTAATTTTACAGGGAATTTTAAAGCATGCAAAACACACACTACATTATTCATGTGTATCTGTCACGATCTGTCACAGTTGTACAACCTTTTATTTAAATACTTCAACACCAAATTACCATGTATATGGAGTTATAAATTAAAATTGTATAAATTGTTTGATTCCTATCATTTTTTATCACATTTTTTTAATAAAAATGACATTACTAACATAATGTGGTATGTTTCATGATTGCTTTAATGACATCATACATTTGAGCTGCCATGAACAAGTTTGTGCAAAACATAATCATGTTTTTCAACATGACAAAATAAATACATATTTAAAATCCTGAGTCAAGTTTAAGAAGCCCTACATTAGTCAAATGACTAAAGGAAAAATTGACTTGTTTGCTGTGATAAAAGCTTTCTGGACTCCACAGCAAACAGAGCATTTTTGTCTTTACTGTCTCAATACCTATGCATGCCATTGTATATGAAAATGTTTAATTTTATAATTAAATGGGTATAAATATCAAACAAAGTGGCACAATACACATTATGGGCAAAATAATTTTTAATAATAAATAAAATACGTTTGTCAGGTAAGAACACATCAGAATATGACACATCACATAAAGAAGTGTTTAAAAATAAAACATATTTAGTGGAACATGCAAATAGTTGATATGATAAACTACACCTTTGGTTGTAGAGTTGATATGATTAACTACACCTTTGGTTGCTCTGCTGACACCTTTGTGAACTTCATACAGTAATGACTCAGAGAACAGCTGGCTAGTAACTACAAAAAATGGCTCAAAAAAATTTAATTGCTGATTTCTCAGTTACGTATGTAACCTACATTCCCTGGTGAAGGGAACAATACATTGTGTCAATGTACCGACAATGAAAATTTAAATCAGTGCCAGGCCACAGCTGTCAACTTCCTCAGACACACTGTGGCACAACTTGCCAGCAGCTGCGCCACCTGCATCCATAGCGTGGTTCAGCCATTGTGGCATTTATAGGGACCCCTAGTGTCAAGTGAGTGACAGAAAGGCAACATCTCAGTTACCTATGCCCCAACGCTGAACTGAGCTAACAGCTGGGTACGTCTTGGCTCCTCAGCACAAACCTAAACGAGTGGTGCACGCCATCTTCCTTTTATACCTGAATATACCGGGTGGAGACTGCCATACAAATTCCACTCTACAATTCCTATTGCCACTTATTTTTAAAAATCCATCATATACACACACAATCATCATTACTAGATATACTTGCTAGATATTAGCTAGCCAAAACATCCCAGTGAGGGGTGTTTATCATCTGAAAGATATATGCCAATATTTATTAGTTTGCAAAAATAGGCAACATATAATACAAAAAATATTCAAATTCAAACTTGTTTAAATTTGTTTAAAAGGGTGAAATAAAAAAAATATATTTTTCACTTTGATATGGAAAAGTGCTTGGCACTACATAAGGTGCTTTTCCTTGTGGCAGAGACTGATGTAAATTTGAGCGTTCATTCCTTTCTCTGAATCACACAGACACATATTTGAGAAATTTGTTTAAATGTAGGACAGTTTCTATGCAACATTTTATAAATGAGGTCCCTGGTTTAACAAGTGTCACAGTCATTTCACAATACAATCATTTAAAGTGTCGTTACACTGCACTAAGAGATAAGTATCATGCTAGTACTATGATAAATTAGGCCTATTAAGATCATGTTATAGTAGTATCATGGTATTTTCTGTAGTTTAGTAACACGGTACTTTAAACAGTATACAGTTTATACAATGTTTGTGGTTTTACTTCATTTGAAAAATATTGAAGATGTATGTGGCTCTTGAGTCTTTACACAAGTCATCATTGAGAGCAACATGAGCTGTAGCAACTGTATTATACCAGCAGGCACGACACAATCATCATCTATCATTTAACATGATCTCCCTGTGTGGGTGTGGCCTGAGCTCCTCCCTGCAGCTCTGAGGCTCAATGGAATATTCGACCTCATTATTATTATGTTGTGCAGTGTAAAATAAAGAACATATCTGATATTTTATTTGTTCAGGGGCGTCAGTATGTTTATCAAGTAATCCTGTCTGTAATACTATATTTATAATTCATGGATTAATCATCAGGCAGAGGAAATGTGAGCTCTGAAATCACATGACACCATCACATGCTTTAGGGAGGATATATGATCATATAAATCAATATCTTATATAGCAAATATGAGCTACTACGTGTTTTGATCTGGTTAAACAACATTAAAGGTATACGCATGGCTGGAAACTGGGGGAGGGGTAATGTCATTTAATAGATTTAGTAAGTTTTAAGCAAGACAAAAATAGTACAAATTTTTGGCTAGTATACATATTGATGAATTCTCTCATACAAATCATATATTATATTATCAAAATAGTGTGATTAGCCTTATACATTTTAAATGTTGTTTCAAATTGGTTAGTTTAGTTGGTTAGAGTACTGAGACTACATTAAAAGGCAACTAGTCTCAAACAATATATGGAGGAGCTCTGGGTCTCTAGGTGGCCCAAATGACATTTGCTGCCAAAAGCTCCCTCCACTATAGACATGCTTTGTTTAAACACCTAAACTCAATGCAAACACTGGGGCTCTATTCAGTTTTACATATACAGTATTAATGCAAATCAGTAACTGCCACATCACATAACCTGTTCATTTTTGCAAATTCATATTGGTTATAATGTAGAAAGATATGAGCCCTCTACTGAACAATAACACTGCAAGTTTGTTCCCATCCCAAATGACATTTGCTGCCAAAAGCTCCCCTACAGATAGGCCTTGTTTAAACCACCTAAACTCAATGGAAACACTGGGTCTGTATTCAGTTTTACATATACAGTATGAATGCATAACTGCCACATAACATAACATTTATGCATTTGGCAGACGCTTTTATCCAAAGCAACTTACATTACATTATACTATACATTGATTTTGAGCATAGGCAATCCCTGGGATTGAACCCATAACCTTGGCGTTGTTAACTCCATGCTCTAACCACTGAGTTACAGGAAAGCTGTTCACTTTTAGCTGTGCATCACCATAACCTGTTCATTTTTGCAAATTCACATTGGTTATAATGTAGAATGATATAGGCCCTCTACTGTATTGTATACTGTATACTAAAAAATAATACTGCAAGTTTGTTCACTTCCAAATATATATATATATATATATATATATATCCTTAGCAGCAGGTTCATGATTGCTACAGGCACCAGTATAAACATCTAGAAAAGAAACTGTAGACAAAATGTCAAAAAGTGTTCAAGTCAGACAAGACATCAAGTATACAGTTCAAGGCATCAAGTATACAGCAGGAATGCTAACTTTATGCCAATAACACCTGTACTGTCTCTAAAAACAAAGTCACGGAACAACAAATCTACTAGTTCCTCAAAGAAGAAGGATTGACTAAATGAATTGCTTTGCATGTTCTATAATGTCTATAACTTGTCTACAACTTCCAGAGTCAGGGAAGCGGAATCAATGATCAAACTGTTTCATCATCATCTTGCGACTAAGTTCATAGGCCAGAAAGAGAGCTCCATTGGCAGGAAAGGTTCGGATCATCGTAGGGGTCAGACCGGAATACAGTGGTGCCACTCCTGCAATCAAGAGGGTACAGTCCAATATGCTGCTTAGGCCATGGTACATTCTGTGTCAGTTTCAAATTGTGTGTAAAAAAGCGATGCTGCACAAAGGATTAATTAAAATATGATATGGACACTAATATACATAAGTATAAGTATATACATTTGAAACTGAAATATAGTGCTTTAGGGTGAATAATGTTAAGTAACTATTGGATCTTCACACGGCTGTAACCACATGTTCAGGATTAGGGAGAACCATTGAAGGAATGGTTTAATGAATTTTTAATTCAAAGTAAATAAAAATAAATAAATTACAGGACGACTACCAAGATCCTTTGAAAATCAGAAATGTTTACCATCCTGTAAATAGCACAATTTTATGAGATAAAAAATGCAATCATGGAGCATCCGGTGGAACATACTAAAATCTCACCCTCATTTCGTAAAATTCCCATAAGGGTCTTGAGAAAACCTTCCTGTCTCCCTGCTAAAGAGAGGACCTGGATACGAGATTTCACGCAGTCTATGGGGTAGACCATCAACCACAGACAGGCCCCACCAAAACCACCACTGAACATCAAAGGCAGAACCCCTGTCAGAAGACATCAGCAGTGATTAGCAGATCATGTTTACGAAGAAGAAGCATTAAGTGAGTTTTCTGTGGACAGCTTACCTATGTGCTCTTTGTCTTTGCCCATGTGACGGGCAAACATAGAGCGACTGAGTTCATATCCTCCAAAGAAACAGAAGTATCCAGGAATTTCACGAGCTATAGTGGTGGTGAGACCCTGGTAGAAACCCATGGGACCGTTTGTCCGGAGCACATTTTTCACAACAGACCACACTGTACTGAGAAAGAAAAAGCTTTTATTCACCCTACATCTACTCAAACCTTGAAGTATTTGATTTGATCTATTCTTATTTGGAATGTGATTATTATCTTTTTAGCCTTTACTTGTTTCTAGGAAAATGCAGTACAATATAGTGGTGACCAATGTATAATCTATATCAGCCAATATTTGATTTGGGGGGGGGATTGGTTTAGTTGTTCTTCAGCTTGGTTTTCAGTCATTTGATAGATTTGACGTTATTTAGGGATGAAACATTAAAACCTTTTTTCCCAGTTCAAAGGTAAAAGGTTTCTTAAGTACTAAGCAGTTTTTCATCTTTTCTACTATACAATATAATATTTTGATGTCACTTTGAAGCACAAAATTGTTTTTTTTTTTCACAAAGATTTACATGTTAAATCTAAGATAAGTCTAAGATGAACACTCACATAAAGCTATTGATTCCTCAGTATCATTACATAATATAAGTGACAGTAGCCATAATGATAGACATAATAACCACATTTGCATTTTAGTGCTTGTGAGGCAGATATTAAAGCAAACAATTTAAATGTGAAAAGTCAAAGAGAGATGTTTGTTTTCCATTACTAAAAACAAAACATTACTAAAAACTTAGGATATTATTTTTAATAATATACTATTATTAAAAATAATAGTATATGAATGGAGTCTATTTATCACGTGGTTCGAGCTAAGTTCATTTGAGAAATATGTAAGGAATTATCAGTTAATATTTTATAAAATAATACCACATCCTCTATCCAAGAGACCTTTTCTGTCCACTGGCGATCTTGCCGGATGCCTCCATTTCATGCATGGCCTGTAGCCGACATTTCACAAGTTCAGTGGGACATAAAGCCAAAGAGGAAAAGATGGAGGCCAAAGAACCTGAGCAGGCCTTCTGAACATCACTGCCACACAGACATGACACACATGAAGTTAATCATAAACACTCACTGCATATGAAGTAATGTTACATGTCACAGTTCCACCAAATGGGCCTGTGGTGGTTTCATGTTGAATAAAATGTAAAGACCAGGATAGTATATGAATATAAATATGGTGATGTCATTTATAGCCACTGAAATACACATATACATTTTTAGATTTTCTGAAGAAATATGTGCGCTGCTTACTTGTGACCAGCTTATTATTCACACTACCTATTAGAATTATGCCATTTACAAGTATTACTGTGTTATGTTTTTGAACATGATAACTCCTAAGTATTCTTTGAAATACCTGGTGTACTTTGTGTACTACAAATTATTTCAAAGAAAACTATAAATTTACCATGTAACTCTGGTAATCATATACCATGGTTCTGTGTATATCAAAGTACTCTTGTTGTACTATTGTTGTCATCTGATTATATTGTTGTACCATGTTACTACGCTTTTTGTAAGAGACATCTTGTAAAGCCATATATTGTCTGTAAGCAAACAATGTTTGTGGAGTCACGTTCTGGGCACATGAAATACTGTCTGTCCTTGAGGATCATTGAATGACACATATTAAGTTAACAAGGGAAACATAAGCATGTGGGAATTTCTATGTAATGTATGGGTAAAAGGATGGGGGTGTTTATGTTGAACAGTTCAACACAGACATTTTAACAATAATAGTTCACAGGGCCTCATTTATGAAAAGTGTACACTGATCTTAGAGCGTTTGTACACTGAAATCCACACTGATATTTAGATTTATTTTACACTTGATATGGAAAAGTGCTTGGCACTACATGAGGTGCTTTTCCTTGTGGCAGACACTGATGTAAATTTGTGCGTTTTTTTGTGCGTACATTCCTTTCTCTGAATCACACAGACACATATTTGAGAAATTTGTTTAAATGTAGGACAGTTTCTATGCAACATTTTATAAATGAGGTCCCTGGTTTAACAAAAGTGTGTCAGTCATTTCACAATACAATCATTTAAAGTGTCATTACAGTGCACTAAGAAATAAGTATCATGCTAGTACTATGATCAATTAGGCCTAATAAGTAACACTGTACTTTATACAGTATACAGATTTTTATAAAGATGACAAGTTTCTGTACTAGTAATTTACCTGAGTTCTGTCCCTCGGTCAATTCCTGAAACATAGCGGACAACATTCTGGCAGAAGCCGTAGCTCATGAAGAGCACAGCGTTTTCCGCAATATTTGCGATGAGGGCGGGTGTGGTGCCCTGATAGAGCCCTCGTAATCCAACCTGTTTGTATATGGAAACGAAGCAGTGCATGAAGCCTCTGTACATGCCAGGGAAGGTCTGCATCTTCACCTTAGCTGTGTCGAAGGGCTGCCCGCTGAACACACAGGCTGTCCCACCTTATAGGGAAGAGGGGAAACCATGTTACCATCAGTTACATATGTACAGTGGCTTTAAAATGTATTTGGATAGGCTACACTTATAAATGTATGAATGTTATTGCATTGTATTGTGATTTGTGGTAGATGTATTAAGTCAGTTCTCCTCAGTTCACACAGGTGTCCTAGCAGGTGTAGTTCTTCACATTACTACTGTTTCTTATACATCCCTCACTGATGTTTGACAACTAGAAAGCGTCCAAACACTTTTAACAATGTATTTATTGTTTATCATTGCTTATCTTTTGTTTTCGTAAAAATGTTTAACTTTCAGAAATGTGCTTGTACTACACTAAATGCCACTTTATAAGCCTTTCTTAGATTTAAGCTTTTTAGGCATTATATTGAATTATAAACACTGTATTCAGTTTTTATTAACAATTTCAGTGTTTTAAAGAAACAGATTTTTTCTTCCTTAAAATGCTTAAGCAAATACTTCCTGCTCAACAAAGTTGTGCAAATCAATGGGTGGCAAATAAACTGTATATGCAACTATCACAATGGCATAACGACTATAAAAAAATATTTTTCTACATATAGCAGTAACTACATTCTGGCCAGAATGAACCAAATCCAGATTTAGGTTTGTAAAATCTCTGATTATTTTACTACCACCAGATTACATAAATGATTAATATAAGGCTGTTACCACATGCTCCAGCTGACAGGTCGATGATGGCTTCAGTGACGGGATGTGGAGTCATGGTTAAGTACGTCTATGTTGCTTCACTTCCTGTGAAGATACTCATTCAGATTCACAAACACGTCTACCCTCACTTTATCTCCTTCCAAAGTACACATAAATCAGTATAGTAAATACAAGATGATAACAAATTATTTGTTATTACTGATAGCACGAGGCAGTAACACTCAGAGGACCATGTCTCGGCAACACTTTACAATAAGGGTGCATTTGTTAGCATTAATTAACTTCCGAATAATAATACTTCAAAATTACAATGAGTTTGGGTTCATGTTAATTTCAACATTTACTATTAAATAAAAAAAAAAGTTATAATAAAAATAAAATATTAAAATAAAAAGTATCGGTTAAAATTAGCTAATGTGCAATTAACAAACATAAGCAAACAATGGACAACTGTATTTGTATTAATAATAAAAAAGATTAATAAATGCTGTAAAAATGTATTAACTCGGTTCATAAATTAACAGTATTGTAAAGTTACCTTTGCCTGTTTTAAAACTACTATGCTGGCACCACATACAGTCATGGTTCCTTATATATACCATATACATGCTGCTGACAGAATACCATCGTGCTAGTTTCAAAATTCATGATACCATGGCACTTGTCCATAAACGTACTGTTTTGTGGTGGTAACACACAAATCTTCAGAAAAACGACAAAATGATTAAGACCATGGTCCGTCTACATACTCAACTAGATCAATGAAACACGGAACACTGCATTAGATTTGTGCTTACGTAGAAAAAGAATATTTATATCTGACCTGCGAGCTTTCTAATAATAGTGCTCGTCCTCTTAATCTTTATCCCTGATTAAGATGAAATCCCACTCCCACCCCTCCGCACGTTTACTTCAAGACCAAATAAATGTGATTATTTTAACCCACGGTCACATATTGAATGTCTTATCAGCATATAACTCGTTGCAACGTCACTGCATTAGGCAAAGTCTTCAAACTTACCCTCTCATCTTGATCACTGATTGCAATAATAGAAACACTGAAATCCAATAAAGTGCTTGGTTTAAAGCCTCTGAACAAAGCCTACTGTTAAAGACGTATTCAAGTACTGTCACAGAACATACCTGAAGCCGGTACAAATCCACACACTTCCTTGATCATGGTGTATGCTTATATACCCACCAAAGGGTGTGTCTTGTGCACTATGCATATGGAGGATTCTTGGTAAGCATATTCTACCCTAGAAACAAGAGATGATAAACCATGTTGCTGTCATATCCTTCCTCAGTTAGCTGAATCAACATTAAGACTGTGACACAATTACTATTGTAAATCACCTAGTGTTCTTTATGCATAACAAGTATCAGCGACACTTTTAACCACAAGATGCCAGAATAACCTTGAATATTGTACCTGTTATTCAAGCATAAGCACTGCATTTGTAAGTCCGACATTCTTGAGAACTTTGTTGAAAACAATACGTACTTTGATATTACATCAAAATAAACACCCCTGTGCACACATATTCTGATGTATTTATTTTAAGTAGGAGTACAAAAACAAAAATAATCACAAAAGATTCATATTTCATAAGGTTAATTTTACACACCTATTTACCTATATACTTATACAAATACTCTATACTATATATATATATATATATATATATATATAGATAGATAGATAGATAGATAGATAGATAGATAGATAGATAGATACAGTAGAGAGATATACAATATCCTCTATAAAATAATAAAGGATAATTACTGAATCTGAAACATAATTTCTGTTCGGATTATTTCCTAGTTTTTTACGTCTTTACCTTTATGCTAATATTTTCTGTATGGTGCTTTACAACAATGCAAAATTGCGGAAAAAATTAAATGTGACTTAATAAATATGTATAGACAGCAGACAGTAAAAAACATACAACAGACAATATTTGTTTCAGAACAGAATATGAGTCGATAAAGAGAGCTCTCATGATTGGGGTTTACGTTACAATAGCGTGTTATTTGCAACCAATCTTAATTTTTCAGATGTTCATATATTATTATATTTCAGATCATTTTAATCTAGGAAAACACCTTCACTGTAACATGCTTTGATCTCGTCGCCGTT
>JAZGTJ010015633.1:2607-13240 GCA_036877575.1 Botia almorhae | reverse complement strand
TAGAACAGAGTGTACTGTACGTGTAGAGGCGTGTGTGTACGTGTAGAGGCGTGTGTGTACGTGTAGAGGCGTGTGTTTACGTAAGCTGTCAGGGGAACCAGAAACCTGCCAGAAGATCTAAGTGCAAGTGCAGAACAACTCAAACTTCTATAACTAACATTCATGTTTCACATTTTTCTTTAGAAAAAGGAACATGTATTACATTTGCACGTCAGTCCCTCTGTATTGACCTGCAACTTACAACGTTTTGTGTGTCTGTGTGTATGAATTATATGAATTAATGAATTAAATGCATATGAATTAAACACACTTTGAAGCACTGATTTGTGAACATGGCACTGATGTTTTTTGGGCTGAATCAGTCTATGGTGATGTTTAATTTTTATGGCTTGTGTAATATGAGCAGTGAGCTGACATGCAGAATTCTTTTCTGCAGGATGCAATTGGAATGGTGCATATCAAGGGTTACATGTATAAATGGATCATGCAGGATCTTGGTGAGCATGATCAAATATTTACTCTATACATATATTATACAAGTATTTCCTATGTCTTGCCAAGGCACAAAACAGGCAGACACCAGGCCAAAAGCAAGACCTGTCTAGATTTTCTGTGGTTAAGTAGAAAGTATAATATTAAAGACTGTTAATACAATTAAAACAATAATCTCAGTTCATTTGTGTGTGTTTGTGTAATATGACCTCTAGAGAATCAGACCTGGAGCATGTACTTCTGTTCTTTAGCCTGATCTAACCTTCAGTTTTAATGTTTGTAAGGTCTGATAGGATGTTTGAATAGGTCAAATAGCTTCATAGATTTGGTGTTGTCGTGTTACTAACCTTCTCTACAGTACAGTAAAAATATAAACCCAGAATTACACTTCAGACATTTAAACACTGCTGCACTCATCACCCTCTGCAGCTTCGTAATACTATTATTACTGTTACTAGTATTATCTGTAAAGTCATCCGGGTCTGTTGCTTGCTAAATTCATTTCTACAGGAACAACTATATTTCATCTCTTTCATGTACATTGCTGTTCCATTTTTAAAATAAAAAGGTTTTGTAGCACAATATCTGTAGTTCTGAATCTTTGTAGCACCCATGAGTGTTGTGCAGCATTTCAGAGGTCATTACGTGTACAGATCATTGTGTGTAATGTCGGCTCGCAGCGGCTGAATGGCTCGCCGTGATCGTATAGTGGTTAGTACTCTGCGTTGTGGCCGCAGCAACCCCGGTTCGAATCCGGGTCACGGCAGACGCTCCCAGCGAGGCACTGCTTTTGTTCTTTATATTATATTATTTGTTTCCTATTGAAGTAGCTTTGTGCTATGTTTTATAACACATATTATATTTCGTGTGTTGCGATGTTGCGACCTTAAGATTGCGATGATGTGATGCGTGTGTGACGTCATATTTGGTTCTTCCAGCCGGCTGTCTTGCATTGTTTCAGCATTGAAACAGCAGATGTTTCTGCATGTGTCTTGCATTGATCAGCAGATCTCAAACCACTATCAGGTGGATAGTTTGATTGAATGCTCCTATTTGTACAATAAATGCACTGGAACTGATTGTCTTTAAACATCATTAACAATTAAAACCCACAACTTAATGAAAACAAGAGAAATGTTGACGTCATAGATTTTGTCGTGCTGTACTTCAACATGTCGAGGTCAAAATGCCGAAACCCGGGATCGAACCAGGGACCTTTAGATCTTCAGTCTAACGCTCTCCCAACTGAGCTATTTCGGCGGGTGAGGGTCGTATGTTATGAATAATCATAATAAAGAATGAATAAATAAATAAAAATATAATAATAATAAAGGTTTCGACTTGTTTAAAGCGTTTATCTACCCATCTGTACGCCTTCATGTCATGTGAGAACTGTGAACGTGTATAATCATAATCAATCACGTGGGCTGTTCAGCAGCGCGTCGGGCCAGTGGCGCAATGGATAACGCGTCTGACTACGGATCAGAAGATTCTAGGTTCGACTCCTGGCTGGCTCGAGTATTTTCTTTACCTAATTGCAAAACATATGCGTATCACATTTTTAAAATGACTATACACACCATATTGCGTTATTTTATTCAGAGTTCACTAAGTGGTTTACAAAGGTGTGTATCCACCATTTCCACTGGTTCAACACATGTTTTCATTATTAAAAATATGCCAGTTTGAGTTTTTGTTCTTGAAGAGTTTGTTTGCATATAGCCGTAAGTGTTTAGCATCATATCACGAGAAGAAGAAGCAGAGGACACTGAGCAAATCTTTCTCTGCTCTTTCACTGGCGTTATCTCCGTTTTTAAAAGGGCACAAATGTGAGATTTTCAGTGAGAAACAGAACCTGTATCATGTCTCACACTATCATTGGCATCATTAGTCACAGTATTTGTATGAGAAGCAGCTTGACTTCTGTAAAGCAGGATTGTGTTTGTTTTATTAAAAGGTCCCTGAATGCAAGTATTAACGTGACAAATTACAATAAAGGTATTTACATTTTATGTACTGTAGTCCATTTAGAAGATAAGCTGTTTAATGTCTAACGTTTATTCTTAGTCATCAACTCTGTAACGTATTGTTATGCTGCAACAGGTTTAACAGAGATTCCTTTATAACAGCATTTTTCATCATTGCTGTACAATTATTATTTCAAGACATTTTCAGCAGTCGAGTGCATCATTGATTTGAATGTTCCAGCCTGTCATGCAACCATTTCACCCTCGCGGGAAATGGCATCTGTGATTCAGGGAGACGCGTCATAAGTCATATTTGCCATCCTGCATTGCGTCACACTGAAGCACGCAGACGCCTGCCAAACACTGTAAACCAGAGGCCACTGAAGCTCGAGCAGCCATTGGACGACAGGCCGTCATGTGATGGGGTCCACGTCACAGCGCGTGGGGGATGTCTCTGACGCATGTCAACATTTCACTATGTTCGCTTTAATAGCGCTTCACTGGCGTTGAGCCGAGGCGCGACCTCTGCAGGAAACTTAGTGTACACACGGTGCTATTCTAGTTGGTTTCTTTCTGTCCTCCCTTGACAACCGAGTCATTAAAAGGAATGAAGTTACTGGACCGGACTGAGCCGAAGTTCGTCCGGTACAGCAGTGCGCTGCTCATCGCGGCTCTTCTTCAGTCTGGATTCAAAGCAAAGCGGATATCACAGAGAAACCTTCATTTTTGAGGCGAGACATATGAAACAGTAACTGTCTGATCAAGGAGAGATCTCACAATGTGGACAAAGAGGAAAACATGTTAGCTAACATGTTAGGTAACATTACGCTAGCTAGTGCTAACCTGAGACTAGCATGTGAGGAATGAGAGACATGCGAACACAGTGATGGCAAAACTGATATAAACTATGAGCTCAGGTAAGCTTGAAATCAACTTAACTTCACATGTGAAGAATAGATTTATACTAGCAGTATAGTCCGTAAACCCAAGGTAAACTAAAACAGCTAGTTAGCCTGAAATCAGCAGTTTTGCCTGAAGTCCCATATCTGTTTCCGTCTGCTTGTAACAGACCGCAGGTCTCCATGTAGCAGTGTGTTGAAATTGTCATGTAATCATTTCGTTTTGCGGTACCGTGTTTGTCAGACGCGTGACTGGCAGTTTGAACAGTTGAACACTGTTTCAACAGTGGATTTATCACATTTGTGTAATTTCCATGTTAAGTTGAAGTTTTAATAGCTGTATATTTATCTACAAGCTTTGCTCCTTCCACAAGCTACTTATAATTCAGATGAACTCTTCTGTAACTAAATCTTAACACTGTGTAAGATTATGGATTGCAGAATTCATAAATCATTTAATAGTATATTTACATTATTGACTGGCATGTCTTCAGCTGTCATGAGAGTACTGTCTCCTGGACTGTGTCAGTCTTAACAGACTGAAGTAAGTCAAAAACAACTGAGTGTTAAGAAAGCGAGAGAGGTCTGTGGTTTTTGTGAGACTTGTGAAGACTTCATGTAAAAGTTGTTATCTGTAAAGATCTGCTTTCTAACATTAATCAGCGGTTGGTTTGCACAGCTATAGCTTTTCAATCATTCATTTGAAAGTTTTTCTTAGTTGCACAGTTAAAACACAGGTGAAGCAGCAGAGAGCTCCAGACACTGGAACGCTTATCTGTTATTTTCTACACACACTGACTCACTCAGTTCTCTGTGCATGGTAGATAACCTGAGAACCAGCATGACTGGTTGCTGACAAGCCTGGACAGCAGCTCACTGGTTCACTGAGAATGTATCAGTTAACATTAATCCTATACATACAGAGTAACTCATTCCCAGTGTGGAACTGATGTTTCTGTTCATTATGGAACAGACACATGCTAATGTGACCACTTGATAATCCTCTTGTCTCTAGTCTCCATCCTCCACATGACCAGAGACTCACATCTGCTATGCATGTGCAGCACACTGAAACCTCATTCAGCCAATGAGCCTCTTCCTCGTGTGCTGCATGACACCTAATGGCTGCTGACAGTACTGGATAACTTGTAGCTTCCATCAGATAAAACAGTCTGACTTTGTCTTCATGTGGGCAGCTTTTGGGTTTATTTGTTTGCTCATGCAAATAGACAGTGTGGGCTTGAATATTCTCTTGTCTTTCTAGTATTGCAACATCTCAGTGTTTTAGCTAAACTAATATCCAGTGTGTTTGACATGCTGTACTGATCTCCCACTGATGTCTGACCTAGTAGATTATGTTTGAGTGTATTTTTCAGGGTAATCTTATCATTACTGTGTAGACTTAATCTACCGCAGGCCTGTGACTGGCGCAGGCTTTGATGACAGGCTTTTTGCTGAAGTGCTAAAGGAATGAAAGACAAACACACAGAGATCAATAAATGTACAGCTAGCTAAGACACAAGCTAGTTAACCACCACAGTTCTTGCTGTTGAAGTTATTTGATGCTTTTTTATGCAGATGTTCGGCCCCCTCCACCAAGTGTTATGGGTCAGGCCAAGTAAAAAATGTATCTAACCTTGCATATGGGCGGGAAAAAATCCTTATACAGGATAAAAACATGAGGTGAACTTGATGTGATGCTCATATTGTGATACAGTATTTCAGACAGATGTGTTTAATGTACTATGAGATTAATAGATTTTTTTCATGTTGTCTGTTTCTCTACAGAGTGGTGATGTCACGTGATGGATGGTCATGGGATTTAGTGTCTGGACAGGAGAATCATGGAACAGGTTGATCAGCCTACCTCAGAAATAACATGTGACAGCCCTGCAGAACTGACTGAAGTCATGGAAGACCAGTTGTCTCCACAGCCAGACCTGAACTCTGCCCAGATTTTAGAGGACTCGGCGTGGGCGGCTGCTCCAGAGGGTGAGTCTGTGTCCTCAGACTGTGGAGTGATGTTGGACGTCCAGAAGCCGGGCTCAGTGTTGGGCAGCGAAGCTTCTGACATCACTGGACCAGAGGTCTCGCCCAGCTGCAAAGAATCCTGGGAAATGAGTCCACAGAATGGAAGTGGATCAGAACAAGAAAGTACTCAACAGAACAGGAATCCTCTTGTAACAGCTCAGATGTTTCCAGGTAAACGTTCTTTAGATGTTCTTCATCTTCAAAGCCAGAATGACATTCAGATTTAAATACACACACACACACAAACATACATACAAACTGTTCTGGGAAATCATCTGCACAACTTCTGATAGAAGTCTGTCTGCATCAACCCATAACTGACTGCACACAACTTTATGATGTATTACAGTCAATCAGTTATTGCACACCATTGCGATCTGCATGTTTGCAATGTTTTGTTAATACTGATTAACTTGTTATGCAGTTGTAGTATAAATATTCTGTCTTTCACAGATCCAGTACAGGTCTCGTCTCTCTCGCTCTCGGAGCAGTTGCGTTTGGGACGGGATGGCGGCGGTAATTTGGCTCTGAATGTTGAATGCCGGATATGTGGAGATAAAGCCTCAGGATTTCATTATGGAGTTCATGCTTGTGAAGGCTGTAAGGTGAATGAACTACTGCAGTTAACTGCGGTTCAGTCGTGGTTAGAATCAGACATGAACTCTGATCTAGAGTCAGAGATGCAGTGTAATAAAGGTGCTGGAAACATTTGTGTTTTTGAATGCAGTCTGCACACAGATGAACAACAAAAACACATTTTGAACCAATTAAAAACTGTGACTGTTTTGCATGTTCATTGGACGAAGGTTAAAGGATAAAGTCTAATTCAGTGGCCGAGTGTGATAAAACTTCACTGCTGTGATGTTTGTTGAGTGAGAGGGTGTCATCTTGTTTTGAAAGGGGTTTTTCAGACGCACCATTCGTATGAAGCTGGAGTACGAGCGCTGTGAGCGTGTCTGTAAAGTCCAGAAGAAGAGCAGGAACAAATGTCAGTTCTGCCGCTATCAGAAGTGTCTGGCGCTGGGCATGTCTCATGACGGTGAAGCACACACACCACTTACACTTCATTCAAGCTATACATTTTGTCACTACATGTGCTCCCTGGGAATCGAACGCACAAGCTTTGCGTTGCTAGCGCAATGCTCTACCAACTGAGCTACAGGAACACTATGTTGTTTGCATGTTTGCATGATACATCTCAGCTGCTTGCTTGATAAATGCATGTTGGTTATGAAGTTTAACAAAACAACTGAGCTCATTTTATCTCCTCCTCCAGCGATCAGGTACGGACGCATGCCAGACGCAGAGAAGCAGAAGCTGGTCGCAGGGCTGCTCGCAGGAGACGAACTGCAAAGCTCTGCGGGTGCTGACCTCAAAACCCTCGCCAAACACGTCAACACAGCCTACCTGAGAAACCTGAACATGACAAAGAAGAAAGCGCGGAGCATCCTCATGGGGAAGACCAGCGGCACAGCGGTACGAGCCCTGCGCTCCTCCAGATACCTCAACCAGTCTGAGTTCAGCGCTCTGTTGCACTGGTGCTTTCACACAGTGTAATATCAGTGGGATAATGCACTTCTCTTTGGTGTGAATGTAGAAATGATTTCAGCCCTGAATTGATCATATTTTATCTCCAGCCGTTTGTGATCCATGACATGGACTCGCTGTGGCAGGCAGAAAACGGGCTGGTCTGGAATCAGCTAAATGGAGCTCCACCCAACAAAGAGATCGGAGTCCACGTCTTCTACCGCTGCCAGTGCACAACCGTGGAAACTGTGCGGGAGCTTACAGAGTTTGCCAAGAACATTCCTGGCTTTGTGGATCTCTTCCTGAATGACCAGGTCAGAAGCTTCCAGGCTGTCTGTCTCCCAGTCATGTGATTCTGATATTCAGTAAAAGAACATTGAATCTTTCAATGATGAGATTTGTCATTACAAATGAAAACTATAATTTCTAATCTATAATAATAATATAATCTATAATCGGTTCATACTATTCTTAATCTCCATAAAAAGCCCAAATAAAAAGTAATGACCAATAAAACTGGCTCCTCTTAAAAGTCAGTATCTTGCTTTTACTTATTTGTAATGTACTTTGGATAAAAACAGTTGCTAAATTAATATAAATACAAACGTGAAATATTTCAGTTATTAGTGGCGTTTGTTCTAAACTTTGTGACATCATTGATTTCAGGCTCTGAATATATCTTCCACTATGTCTCTCAGGTCACGTTGTTAAAATACGGAGTCCATGAGGCCATTTTTTCAATGCTGCCGTCTCTAATGAATAAAGACGGGCTGCTGTTAGCCAATGGGAAAGGCTTCGTGACAAGAGAGTTCCTGCGCAGTCTGCGCAAACCCTTCAGCGAGATCATGGAGCCCAAGTTTGAGTTTGCGGTTAAGTTCAACTCTCTGGAGCTGGATGACAGTGACCTGGCCCTGTTTGTGGCTGCCATCATTCTGTGTGGAGGTGAGACTGTGTGTTTGACACCAGCATGTATTTACTTCATCTTTCATCTCAATTACATTCATACAGCTGTTGAAACTGAAGTTGTTATGGGTTCATGTCAGGATAATTCAAACAAAACATTAGAGGGTATTTTTTACTAAACACTTGTTTGTTATGAGAGCAGGGACGAGTGCTCCATTTGTGTTTCTACTGGATGTATAACAGCTCTGTGTGAAGTCTGTAGCTGAAGCTTGTCTGTGTTTGCTGTAGATCGTCCTGGGCTGATGAACGTGAAACAGGTGGAACAGATCCAGGATGGGATCCTGCAGGCTCTTCATCAGCATCTTCAGGCTCACCATCCAGATGCTCCTCATCTCTTCCCTAAACTGCTGCAGAAGATGGCTGACCTCAGGCAGCTGGTCACAGAGAACGCTCAGCTGGTTCAGATGATCAAGAAGACTGAATCGGAGACCTCCCTCCATCCTCTTCTACAAGAGATTTACAAAGACATGTACTGAACTCAACCTCAAGGAGCTGACGGCAGACCGGACTGGACCACACATTTGCACACATTTTAATGGAGCTTTTGTTGCCATAGGATTTTTCTAAATGAATTTTGTAAAAGACTTTTACAAATGTTGAGTTTGAATACAGACTTTTCTCTGATTGTGAGAAGTGTTTTTTCTATTTAAACTGTTCTTGTATGCAGAACATTTTAACAACGTTATCTAGACGTTGGTTACTGTTATCATGTTCTTCATTTGCTTGATGAGGGAAAACACCTTCAGATGTTGTCCATCATGATCTTGGTTTGTAAGTGCATTAAAGTGATATGTTGTGTTTTGTTATGAGGTCGGAGCTCAGACTGACCTCTCATGATTAGACGGGACACTTACTGTGTGTTTTTGTGATTCGACTCTCGATTCTGCTCGATCAGGCACTTAAGTAAAAGCTGTACAGCATTCAGTTGTATTATTCTGGAATCATGTTACTGTCTCCAGGTTTGAGGTTTCAGTGTCAGCTGCTACAGATCTATATTGGAATAGAAACAGAGACCAGATCTACAGTATGTGTAGCCATTTAGATTGACTAACTCTTCCTTTGGCATGAGCCCACAGCAGTGAGAAGCATCTTCTGTTTTGACTGATCTGTTTCTGGTTAATTTGTTCAAGATGCTGCTTGTATTAAAGTACAGTCAGGTATAAAAATCATACTGAGACCTCAGTTATATTTCATTGTCTCTGTGATAAGTGGTTGTATTAAATGAGGGCTTCCATCTTTGTTTATTTTAGAGTTTATTTGGGGCAGGATATCACGGCAGGTTGAATATGTTGTATGAATATTTTCTGAATGATTGAACACATGCAGGTTATGGGTACATTCAAACATTATGGTCAAATTGATTTACAGTAAACGTATAAAGTTAATTCTGGTAATCATTTCAGCAGTACACAGATAAGTGACGCTGCATCAGTTAATAATCATGTCATTGTGGTTTTGTGCATATGTGATTTTGGAGGGGTTGTTCTTTTTTTATCTATGTACTGAAACTTTTTTTCTGTTATACTTTCACACTACAAGAGTGTTCTGATGATGATTACCATGTTTGATTATAACTGACTCTTAAAAACACAGTCACTAACTCTAAACCCTTTTCAATGTGACCCAGTTTAGAAATGTTCTGTTTGATGTCTTAATGATTTGTAGGATTTTATATGATTTTAAATGACAGTAAAACAGTTCCACAGATCATGTCACAGCTGAGCGCTGTTTTGTTTGCTGTATTGTATTAATGCTGCTTCAGTGCATCGCTTCATAAAGAACTAATTCTGTGCTTAATGTCTGAGATTTATTCAGTACGAGATGTGTCTGATGTATCGGGGAACGCAGTGACTGATCTGTTGAAATGACAACAGCAGCTGATGTGTAGTCAGGAGAATGTGTGTGCAGGTGCGCTGTATGTCATTCATTTCAGTAACACACAACGGCTCCTCGTTGATTTGCAGGATTGATATGTCTGTTTCCTGAAAGCTACAGGAGAAATCTGCTCCGTTTCTGCATCTTATACACTCCGACTTGACGGTATAAACAGCTTTACAGAGATATGGAGAGGACTAGAAGAGAAACTCAAAATGTCTGGAGAAAGGAGAAAGGAATGCGTCTCTAAAAGATTCAGGGAGAAACATACCAAGCAGATGAGCATGTTGTTTTCAGGGTTGTGGAACAGAACAGGCTGATAATCCGACAGATTTATCACTTCTGTCTTCGAAAGAAGGGAAAACGTGATGTGGAAGACGTGGCAGTTTATTGACCTGCTGTTACTACATATTGCTGAAATCTGTTTTATCGTTTAATATAAAGAATAGATTTACACAGATAGATCACAGTTTTACTACAGTAAACTGAAAGTTCACAGACACTTCCACAGATGGGTCATCACAACCCCTCTTTTCATGTACAAGAGCTCGGGTAAAATGGCCTCTTTATCGTCTAATGCAATGACCTTTATTCATACAAACACACTTTGTCAGATCTAACATCAGAGCTTTCTCATCGCATGTCATTGTAATCTCAGTTCAGAAGGTGTCAGGCAGTTAGACAGCTAGAAGACTGTCTTGAGTCGCGTCACAAGCTTCTTGTTTCTCATTTGGGCTCATATCAGTTCTGCAGTATGATTGAGTAACTAATGAAGTTTTATTAACTAAGTTCGGGAGGAGCACGGTCATGTAATCCAACCAATCAGCACGCAACGACGCATATATATAGCCGTCCCTCACCTCCGTCACATGACAGTCT
>JAZGTJ010015632.1:0-13241 GCA_036877575.1 Botia almorhae | reverse complement strand
CTTCCGTGTTTTCTCCTGAAGCCGTCTGCTTATATATTTAAAATTATGACTGTAGACAAAGATATCAAACGAATGTGCCAATACATTTGTTTCTGAAAATGACAATTTTGTTAAAAAATGTTTAGAAATGGATGACTTGGCTGAAACTGCTTCATTACGGTTTAAAAATACTGTTTTAAAAATCACAGGGTGACGCCTCAAGAATCTAGATGGAAAAATAACAAGAGATCACTTTGCTAAATCTAGGCAATGTGTGACATTAAATATGCTCAAATATAACAGTTTGATTTATTTAGAACTTTCTTTAGTCACAACATAATTTCCAAAACTCCATTTGTGTTATCTAATGGTTTTTGAGTTCATGAGTAAGTGATTCCAAACGTTTGACTGGTAGTGTACACACTTCAGATTTCCCTGTTCAGGTCTAATAAATAACATTGCATGTGTATGTGATTCTAGAGGAGTCAAAATGGAGGCATATGTGGTCTAGGTGAGCTTATAATGGTGGTCAGGTAAGAACAAGTGAGCCGTGTGCCTGCACTAGTCAATATTTTAAAGCCTAAGGAGAGACTGACAGCATGTTCCTATTCAGGCAGTTCCTTCACACACTGACACACACACTTCACGGCGGGGACTGTTTCACACTCTGCCTCGGTATTGATAAACACACTCACACGTTACAATAACACCATTTCTCCATTTCCTCTCCCACCTGCTGCCTCTTATGTGACACTGTTGCTTTGTGTCACCATTCTCTCTATATTCACCAATGGGATTCCTTGTTAAATTCCTCGTTTAGTCATTAGTTTAGTCTCTGATTGCCATGCCCTGATTCACTACCCAGAATTAGATAAAGTATTTTCTTCCTCCATCTAAATAAATCTGAGTGACAGATTTTCCTTTTCGAGTTTGCTCACACTACAGTCCTGTCAAAAGCTCCTTCCCACACACACACACGCGCGCACACACACACACACACACACACAGCCTCTATTTCAAATTCAGTGAGCTGCCCTCTAAGACAACATCCTAAGTGAAACTGAATCCCTCAAGTCATCGATTTGGAACGCTGAATGTACTCTGTGCGCTTTAGGGGAAGTGTGCTGAGACTCAACTTAATATTGTTCACGTTTGGCGTGTCGCTAAATTAACCATAACATAATCTAAGTAGCATAACAACACCCAGTATATAAATATACTATGTATTGTAAAATGACATTGAACTGATTTTTAACCCATCAACACTGGGTTACTGGGTGAATTTCATGCACATTTATAATCACTTTCGTCCTTGATACATGCAATGCTGGCTTAGAGTTTGGCAAAAACCAGGTATCTGATGGAAAAGCCTTAGCATCAGGAGTGCACATACAACAATGCCCTAAAATACTGCCTACGTAGGCAGTTCACTAGGTTTTGGGACACAGCTGTTGTCTCTAAACACTTTAAAATTGTATGTCTCACTGGTTAATTGCCACAATTGGGTAATTACCGCATGATGCAATGAACTGCAATAGAGCACAAACAATAATTAAAAATCGAAACCAACTGACCAAATGACAGACGTTTCAGCAGTTCTGCTTACATGAACTGTTTCTGTAGAGTGAAACGTTTTTAGGTCTTATTTCTATAAGGTTAGTCCATTTTTACTATGATCAATATTTATATATATATGAATATATATGTGTATTTTACATACATTTTTAAATACATTTGATTCATTTCTTATAAAATAGCTGTGAATTAAAAAAACAATATTGATTTTCACACTCATTTCACTCAATCCTGGACAATCCTGGACAAGACACTAGCTTTCAGCTCCATGTCTGACATGCAACAGTGTTGCGTATCAAAAACACTACACAGATCAAAGCTCCGTATTCAAGAGCCTCTCGCCGTTCAGCAGTCAGGTGACCGAATTTCATTACGGCAGCTGAGAAAGAATAAACCAAGCAGAGAGATGATCTCATCTTCTAGAACAAACCAGACAGAAGAACATAAACTTTTGCTCCATCCTGGCATTTGTCGTCGGCGAGGTTAACGTGGGCTTGATTCACACCAGATGGTCTTTCAAACTGTGTCTGCTCTCAGACATCATCTCAGACATCACAGAGGAAGATGACTGGAAGTGTATTATGTAACAGGATTCTGTGGTTTATCGTGGCAACACATGTCGCCGGTTCCAAGAGCTCTTTAATGATACAGCAGGAGAGCATCATGGGAAGTGTACGGTTCTATAGAGCCACATTTAACTCTGTGATCAAGAAGTCAATGTAGTCCTTCTCTTTGGTTTTAAAGGCCTCTGCGATCAGACAAGCAGCTTCCCGATGTTCTTTTCCTCGAAGAGACACTCCGTTTACCTCCAGGATTACCTGACCCACCTTTAGTTGTCCAGAGTTATGAGCCGACCCCCCTCTCTGTTGGATGAAAGGAGAGACAGGCAGTTTGAGAAACTGAGGAAGAGTCAGTCTGTCATTCTTTTTAGTAGCTTGTTTACATTCACAACATTATTTTAACACATCACAGACAATTTTTACTCGCCTATGGTCCTTAGCAAGCGCTAATAGCGATGTTGCAGTAAAATAGCGTAATCAGTTGTTAGGGTGAATTTGGCTGTTATCAGAATGTTAGATTACCAGTCCCTCGGGGTAAAAAATGATGGAGTTTAAATTTGGCTAAATCAACATGGTTTGTTTGCACATTTCAACAGGGAAAGCAGAAGCATGAAATCAAAGTCGAAATTTAAAATGCTCAACATTCCTCACTGAGTGAACCCAGGTGGAGAACTAATGGATAGTTGGATAAAAATCCAGCTTTAACCACATCAGAGAGTTCTGGTGCAAAGTTACTGGTCCAGTGAGTGAATATAAACACACCCTGATTATACATTGTGAGTTATGCTTACAAATATAAAGGGAGTGGCTACCAATGTTAATTTCGCTAATTGAGGCTAACGGACATCTTCATAATGCTAATAACCCAGATGGCCACTTATCACATCTCGCAAAATATTGACTCCCAGCATAAAGTCCGGTCCTCTTTGCCACTGATTCTGGAAAAATCCCACCTGATGTGAATAATTCACAGTCATTACATAGGCAGACATATATTGTTTGGTTTCAAACCTGTATGAAACGTTATAAAAACTGTTTACACAAAACTGTACAGAACCTCAAGAAAATTATATGGCAAATTTTATGCTGTTTTTTGGTTACCTCTGGGATCCTTTTAGAAATCCCATTTTTAACATTCCTCTGCTTCCTCTCATTTATTTTGACCTTTGTGGAATGCCATAACTGCAGCTCATTTTTCGCTGCGCTGCCTGGCGGACCGTTATTATAGATAAAGGTATTATTATGGAGTTTTTTTTAACAACTTTTTACATAAAATTAAAGTTAGTGGTTTAAGTACTATTAGCACCCCGTGGTTCGTGAAATAAACCAATTTGAGTGTCTGATCACGGACTGTTCCTAATTAATTCATTTTTTTAAATTACATACATAGTTACAATTATATTGTTTATTTTCATATGCACAAAGCCCAAATCCAGAACATAAACACTCCCAGTTTAGTAACATATTTAAATTTATATATATTAATATAATACATTACATTACATATATTTAAATGCCTGTATCCATTTGGAACCCAAATAAAAATCTAATTTAGAAAGAAAATGTTGTTTTCTTTCTGCAGCTAACATTCACTATCTGAGATAACGTGTCCTTTTTCCTGTTCCGTCTCCAGTTCACTTCCTTTCCTGTTCCTTAAGCCTCTGCCACATAAAACGTCTGCTCTTTGTCTTTCAGTCTTTTATTCAGAAGGTGCCTATTTACTGCTAAATCAACAGTAATCAACAGCCCTGTTATTTCTGCTCTCTGAGTCTCCTCACAAAATACATCATTTCCCCTCTGGTTCAGAGACACACAGAGACACCAAAAGCTTTTCCTGACGCTTTCCTGCACGCCATCGTCTCTCTCTAGAAGCTGCACACCTAACCATGCGCCATGTTTTAATAAAAGAAAATCAAGAACAGTCTGTGACGCGTCAAACGGAACACTAGCTTCCTGCTGCACAGCTTGGCATCTGTAATATTTACAGCAATGAAACCGTAGCTGTGTTCATTATTTCATTTGCTAATGCTGCCGACACTCTTATAGAGCTTTATGTGACTGATGGCCAGCAGCTCCATTTTGAGTCTGTCATTGTCTCGGACTTCACACCTGACAGAGGGTTTAGAAATTAAAATCGACTTTAAAACCTGGCAGCCACCCAGTCCAAAGTAACATACAGGGTGGTATTATTTTATTCTAGATTTCTACTTTTGCTGAAAAGGTTGTGAGCAGTGCTTGTTCATGCAACAGTCCACACCACCATGTGGTTGCCAGGGTATAATTATGCTGTTGCTAAGGTGTTGTTAGGGTGGAATCTCCAGATACGGCTCAGGTCCCTCCTGTTTCGCAACAGGACAACAATTGTAAGTCTCAAGAAACACATGAACGGATAAAATGTGTAGGACCTTGATCAGCAAATACAAAAACTACGTCATATGTTCTAGCATATGATGTCAAAGTCATATGCTATAGCCCCTATATGGACGACTCACCTGTATGGTAACGATACGAGGGAGGGGCTGACGTGTATTTGCTCCGCCTTCTATTGCGATGCCCAGTGTGCTGGCAGTTTTTGCCACTCGAACCAGAACAGAGGTGGGTTCCAACAGACCGGGCTGCAAGGCACATTATAAGAGAGATTTTAAGAGAGGACGAGCGAGAAAGAGAGAGTGGGAAGAGAGACAGTAAAGTGGCAAATCAAAGGGAGAGAATTACAGAGAACAGAAATAAGAGCAGAGACATATCTGGCTTTGATGCTAGATGTTGCTTTGTGTCTGTGACTTCCGAGAATAAGGTCACAGGATGTGGTTTGAGCTCTCACCCACCGGTGAGAAAAATCACAAATGAGATCTCTCTGAGATCTCATTTTATAGAATTGTTGAGATTACGTGGAGAACACAGAAACCTCTGTTTAAGCTGCCTGTCTCTCAGAAACTTCTCCTGAGGTAACAACCCCAAAAATTTCATATGTGTCTCCTCAAAACGGCTAGAAATGATCTACACAGTGTTTCTGATCTGCAGAACAAAGTCTGCAATCAAAGGTCTGTGGTGTCAATACAAACATTTCTCATCTATTTCCCCCAAAGACCAAATATATAGTACTATATATTTGGTATAGATATAGTATCCTTATACAGTATAGTATAGTATCCATATACATTAGCGACATAGAATTCACATCTCTCTCTCTCTCTCTCTCTGTCAACGATTAACGTGTAGTTTTCCAAAGTAAGAGAAATATAGTTCATAAAGTTACATTATTTAAATACAACAGAGATTCTACCGGGCTAAGAAAGAACAACATCTTAGCAATAAAACATTTGTCTGGCTAACCACCATCATGTCCTCTGATAGCACTACAAGTCCATTCCACCAGATTATTGGCACAGTGTGTGCACATCACAGCGCAGAGAAGCGTCTCGTAAGGACGGCCACCAGACAGATGTGTCTTGGCTAAACTGGAGTGAAACTGGATTTTCAGACAGTTGAATATGAGATGAGATGAACTGGACAAATCAGCAAAGGAGGCACTGAGAAACTCAAGCATGTGAATGTACCACAACAGAATAAAAGTGAAAAATAATGGTCATATATTTGAGCACTGTCAGTCACACGGAGGAAAACTTTATTTGCAGAAACAGACAATCTTACATTCACACCCAAACGTCAATTTTAATGTCACACTTTGTCATTATCATTCATTTCCCTCTCTCTCTCTCTTTCGGTCTCACCGGTTTGGCAGATGTCTCTCGCTCATCTCGTGGGGCGGTGCGAGCTGGACGTGGGCTGCTCTCTTTACTAACACGTCCGGATTCTGCGATGTCCACGCCACTGTCCTCACTGAGGGTCTGTCCGCTGTCTGACAGCTGAGACAACGTCTCTCCTGCAGCAGATGGAAGATCATCACATTGTGTCCACATAGAGCCATTCAACTTTTAATTCAATGTACAGTACACCCAATAATAAACATCTTTTGCTTTTTTTTATCATCATGTTGTTTCAAACCTGTATGCTACTGTTTAACTGTATGTTTAAGTGATTAACTGCCTTACTGTCTGTTCTTCATACAATATTATTGTATGGCTTCACATTATACAGAATATGGCATACGGACTACATATATGATTCTCCCAGGAATTGTATATTTATGTTTTTCTTTGACCTTTCTGGAGCTTAAAAGGCACTGAAAGATCATTGTGAATTGTTCGAGTATGGGAAAGATTTGTGTAGAGATTCTTTTAAAACATTTTCTTTTATGTTCCAAATTAAAAAAATAACAGCATTCGGTTTTGGAACAACATTCTTTAAATAATACCGAAATGACAATTTTGGAGTAAAAAGTTCCTTAAAAATGTATATATGCTTTGGACATGAAGGATAATGGGTTTAAACCAGAATAGTCAGGAAAAATGTTGACAGCTGGCTAATTAAACATCTGTAAGGAATAGATATTCTGGCTTCTATCAATCCAGCAGATGTGGGTAATCTCACCTCCAGCCTGTGGCAGTGGCCGCATCACATTCACATCTGGTTCTGCACTGGGCCTGTGTACCTCCACCATAACAAAATGCTGATTGGACGCTGGAGAGGAAGGGGCGGGTTTATTGGGGCATGGGGGCAAAGGCCCAGGGGAAGCAGCAACACAGGGGGTAGGTGGCAAAACCGGAGATGGGGTTAGAATAGAGGGCTTTACTTTGCTAGGAGACTGGACTTGTGGAAATGGACCGATAGGGTGCTGGCTTACGAGTGATACCTGAGGTACCGGAACGTCTATCTTGGGGGCATCAGGGGGAGAGCTGTGAGGTTTGGGTGCTTTGGGGTGTTTGGGTTCTTTGGTCAGGGTGCGGGAAGGGGCGGTGAAGAATAAGCCAGATTGGGAGGAGGTGGAAGATGGCCATTTACTAAGCGTGGCCTTTCGACTGGGGCGGCATTGAACCCCTGGGGGAGGAGGCGGTTTAAACGATGGAGGGGAATCTGAGGCGGATTGCACCTCATCCTAGGATGAAAAAGGAGAGCACGATGATGTCATTCACATATGCATACAGGAGATCATTGAAACATTGAGCGGGGTACATTTTTCGCATTGCATTCAATATCACAACCATTATTTTGCACAACTTAAACTCCACCATATTCGCACACACACCAGACAATTACCCATAATTCATTGCTTTGAAGACGCAGACAACAGTTTCTCTCAGAACCATCGGTTCATTCAGACCAGAGGAATAACAGAACCAAAAAAATAAAAAAGAGAAATGAGGAAATTAAGTTTGAACAAGGTGAGCAGAACAAGATGAATGAGGTGTCGGCGTCAAAGTAATCAAACCGAAATGCGAGTTGTCTGTGTGGGTTTTATCTGGACTCGAGAATCCCCTGGTTCACACGCTGCTGACCTGCTACCGTCTGTTGCTATGGAATCATCTGATACAGCTGCTGGTGTGTGATGGGGTTTCATCAGAGTACCAACAGGAAACTCTTGGAGAAAGACCCCAATCTTCACTGGCCATCTCGCTCACAACAGGATGTCCACACTGATGGTATCATCATCGCCTCACTTTCCTTCTATCTCTCGCTCTCTCAAACCACTATCAGCTGTGTGTAGCCAAGCCTCACAGCCATTTGAGATCACACTGTATTGTAATAACCGCAGAAAAAGACATCTTCACAGTCATAAACTGGCCACACTTGTGATTTCCAGAGGCTCCAAACCTGCAGCTTCAGCATTTCAAAGCAAAAATGCTTCCAAAAGTTAAGCATTACGGTGCTTCCCACTTTTTGACAAATTCATAGCATATATCCATCACAAAGTATGCAATCCCAGAATGCACTGCAATGAGCAGAAGTCAGCACAGCCAAAGAAATGAGAGAAATGTGAATTCTAAATCTACTTACACATTCAGTACTTAATTATTAATAGTTGAAAATAATCTATACAATATATTTATCGAAAATGAGCGTGTGGAAGTTATATTTATTAATATAGTACTACTTATATTATGGTATTCTTGTACTGTAGCTCAACTGGTGTAGCATTGCGTTAGCAGCGTAAAGGCTGCGGGTTGGATTTCCAGGGAACACATGTACTGTTAAAAAATGTAACTTGAATGTACTGTACATGGCTTTGGATTAAAGCCTCTGCCAAATGCATATATGTAAATGTTATCTCCAGTATCTCCTGCAAACGTCAGGTCTCCTGCATGCTACACATCCAGCTGTCTATTTAGGCAGTAAGGAACCACATTAGGTTTTAGAACAGATTTTTTTCCCAGCAACTCTCTCCCTTGTTTATCATTCTTGTGCTTCTCAAATGGAGGAGCTTACCAGAGAGACGTCTGGCAGAGCGTTGCTCTGCTCCAGAGATTGTTCCCCGTTGTTCTCTGCCGTACCGTCGTTCTAGGAAAGAGAAAACAAAAGAGACACAAAGAAACAATAAACAAACGAAAACACAGCTGTGCTGGTTTGAAACTGCATTTTATTCACTGAGGGACATCAAACCACGACTGCATTTACAGTCCCGGGTTCAATCTCACAGCCAGTCTCATTTTCACTCTGTAACTTGCATCTGTCACACACACACACACACACACACACAGAGCAGGAAGTTTTGCTCAGATTTGTCAGGTTTTGTTCACTTTTGGTTACAAATTTGTTATTTTTTCCTGATATATGGTTAAGTAAACCCACAACACACACACTTTAGACACACACACACATGTTGGCATATGTGGTTTATGAGGATGTTTTATACTGTACAAACTGTATATTCTATTTCCCTATCTCTTACAGAAAAGTTTTAGTATTTAATTAACAAACAAATCACCATTTAGTATGTTTGTTTTAAACAATTTGGTTTATGAGGACACGTAACGGGGGTTAAGTGTCTCCATAAACCCTGTTTACATTGTTATACATGTCATTATACACATTTGGGTCCTTGTATACCACATATTAACCCCCCCTCCCCACACACACACAATGAGAGCGAGCAAACTCCTGATGTAGCCCGTGTGGCTGCTCAGCTGGAGAACAGAGAGGTTTTGTGATTGGACAATAACGGCTTACTGCGTTCAGACCTGTGATTTAGCTCATTAAAATACCCCCGACCAGAACAAACACCTCATCAATTCACTGCTCGCTCACCGCTTAGAAAGGAAGCCGATGGGCTCATTTGTCCGCAGCGAGACAGGCAACTCTTACTTTGTATATGTTTGTGTGAGTGTTCTTGTAATACTTGCCATTTGTCAGTAGTGTATATGAGAGGATATTTTTAATAAATCACACATGCCTCTTACAGTTTATACATTTAATTTGAAAACACAAACTAAACTTACATAATAATGCACGTACATTACTGTCTCTATGTTGAGGGCTGAACCAGGATCAATGTTAAAATAGATAGTTTCCCCAAAATGTAAACATAACATGTTTTATTTACGAAGAGACTTATCTTTTGGTGCACATTTACACCTCTTTTTTCAGCTTGTGTCATCTCTTGACAAGCTTCATTTAAAGCTTTTTTAAATCTTATAGGTTAAATGTTACTGTAACATGTTGTGTTGTACTGTTGTGTTGACAGTCTGATTAGATAAGTGATGTGTTTGTAAACATTTTGCATTTTTGGCCTGAACAGAGCATGAGCGTCTGACCTATGCATGTTATTAGCCAAAATCCAAAGTTGACCAGTACAACAAAGCCAGCTGGACACCATCTTGCACCCCTTTTATCCTCTCTTCTGGCTAAAACTGACATTGGTTTTACAGCAAACACTGTCTGACCGAGTCTTCCACTATCCCACAATTCCCTGCTGCGCTCGCTCCAGTGGAGCATAAACGAGGAGGTCTGAAGGGGCTTATCTGCTGTGACAGCTCCAGGTTTGGCTGATGAGTTATGGAAACGTCGCAAGAGTCCCAGAGAGAGTATTTCTTTGACGGAGATCCGCAGGGCTACGCGCACGGGCCACCGCTACTGTTTGCGGTAATTACTGAAGCCAGAACTGGCAGGCTTACAATAACACCAATCCACATAGGGGGGCCATGAACAAAGTTTGCATAATGAATACATTAGCTCAAACTAATGTTTCATTTTTTAAGTGCACACGTGCACCCATATATGCACACTTGGAAATGACCCACAATGAAGATGTACAAAGTCACAAGTGACACATTTTCGATTTGTGACGGGAACGCTCGCACATGCATGTCCTAATGTCTGATCACGGCAACCCACACGTACACACAGACACACAAATGAATCACAGAAGTGAGTCATTTTAAGAGAGGGCAAGTCCATGCAGAGAATATACATTAACACATTTGGCAGACGCTATACATTGTTTCTGAGTATGTGCATGGGATCGAACCCATGACCTTGGCGTTGTTAATGTCATGCTCTTACCACTGAGCAACAGGAGAACCACATACTCAGGAAAGAGAATGTACAGTAAATTACATCACTGTTTGTTAGAGCGAGTGTTTATGCAAAACAAACAGATTTAAGCCCACACCACAGCAAGATCACTCTACAAAATGAGTGTGTGTGTGTTTCGTATGTTTGTGTGTTTGCTGTGTGAAGGACACACCTAATCCTCAAAACTCAGTGATCTAATACACAACCTTTTTCAGCAAAATACCATAATTACTAAAATAAGCACCATTTTTTGTTTCTACTAGAAAGTGTTTACTATAGCAAATGCTGGTAAGTGTAGGTGACAATGTTTAACCCACCTCCATCATGTCTATCAGCCAGAGCAGTGTTTCCTGTTTTATGGGGAGGGATAGTGAATTAAGTGTTAAACTCTGACTGTCATTTACATGGTTTATAAATTTGAGACTGTCACACTCAGATCCACACAACTACACTTCCAAAAAGAGACATAGATACACTCAGACAGACAGACAGACAGACAGGGTAAACAGTATTTGACAGAAAAGACAAAAGCTGTTTCCCTCAACCTTACAAGCCTCCAACTTCTATTACAGTAATCAGCACACACGCATCTCTGTTGTGCCAAAAATGTCCACAAATTTTGTAAACTGCCATTCACATCACACAAATTACCAGTCACACATACCAGTGTCTCCCAGTCTTTTTTCCTTACACACAAGCACACATCCCCAAACACAAACACATACACACATTTCTCACACACATAAATGGGTAAATTGACTAAATTATAGCATTACTTTTGCTGCAATATTTTACCGTACAAACATGCAGCTTAATAAACTGCAATTCACCTACAATTTAATCGGATTTGCACACCGTATCCACTGCAAATACGCAGTGCAATTACACCACCTTCCTATGTCCCCTATGTTTATTGTAGATTGTAGTGGCAACAAAGCAAGCCAGATCATAGCAGTCTGCTGCATTCCCTGCCACCATCCGCAGGATCTGGAATTGCGCAGCGCAAATTAGAGGGCGCAATTTTTTCCTTCGCAAATTTCAAGCTAACAATGTAGTAGAGTGTTTTCTAAAAGTTCTCTAAAAGTTCTCTCAAAGTTATAAAAATCGTACTTGCAGTAACATTAGTAGAGCTTTTTAATAGCTTAATTTTAATTGGCCAACATTCTAAAAATGTTAGCATAATGTTACTCTTATATTGATAGCGGAAAGTTTTAAAAATGTTACAGAAAAAAGCCAGAGTAACATTTTTATGTTTTAGGTTTATGCTTTATGTTTATGAAATAACGTTAATACAGCGTCTAAAAACTGAATGTTTATCTAAAATTGTTAACTGGTTTCACCCTTTTCATCCTTAAAATACAGTGTTTCTGTCCTCTTACCCTTGCGGAGCTGAGGGTGGTGTTGGTCATGTAGCTGGCAGAGGACGAGGCCAGAGTGTCCGGGTACGACACCATGGAGAAGGAATCTTGAAAGCCAGCACCTCCATGTCTGGCCTTCAGAGCTTCAATCTCTCGTCTCAGAACCAGCCTGTCAAACTTCTCCACATCCTGAGGGCTCACAATCCCCCTCACCTCTGACAGGAGAGAAAACTGCAGATACACACACACACACACACACACACAAAGCTGTGAATGTGACTGAGCTGCTGCTGATTGCTGAATCTGGTGGCGTTTAATATGTGCATGAACGCAATATGAGCTTATTTTTGATGTAAACAACAGACATGATTATCTGATCGCTATTATCTTAATAATAATAATCCAGCAAATAAATTATCAAAACAGATCTATGGAAAAATCCTGTACATTGTAGTAGCTTTTATTGGCTTATAGCTGTTGTTACAAGATAAACATTTTAACCTAAAGTCATTTACACACTCGTGAGGCTGAATATAAAAGGTAAAAGGGCTTTAAAACAAACAAAGAAAAACAAAGACAAAGTACATAAGTAAGGAGTAAAAAAAGCAAAAAACATTTTTGCCATATTACAGAATTTAAAAGTAAGTCTGTATCACTCTTTCACACTAAATTAACGTCTCTTCACCTTGGCGTGAGTATTGAACAACTCAAAGAGAGCCATTACGAGCTGCTCAACACCAATGTGGCCGTCGCGATACTCTTGAATGTAGTAACTCGTGGTCTGCCTCTCGGGTTCAGTCAGCAGATGTCTGGCCTGTTCCTCCAGCATGGCCCTGCTCTGATTCACCAGACTGGAGAGAGTCACCTGAGATCCTGCTACACCTTTATAAAACCCAACCTGAGACACAGAGAGAGAACACCAGTTCAATGTTAGTTACAGTTACACAGCTAAAGAGTGAAATGAATAAATGGAACTATTTATGGACAGGCTAATATTTATGTGCACACAGCTGCGGTTCATTAAGCCTCAAGGGAAACATCTTAAATCCACCATCATTTTTAAAATGACATCACTAGATAAGTCTGGAACATTCATGCTATCATAACTCATATCTCTGTTAAGACTAGTCTGTCTGCCTGTCTGTCTGCCTGTCTGTCTGTCTGTCTGTCTGTCTGTCTGTCTGTCTGCCTGTCTGTCTGTCTGTCTGTCTGTCTGTCTGTCTATCTATCTATCTAACTAACTAACTAACTAACTAACTATCTATCTAACTATGCAGCACTGGTGTCCATGCTATTAAACAGTCAAAAGACACGAGCCTTTGAACTGAGCTGGATCAATACAGACAGAGACCAGAGCGAG
>JAZGTJ010015631.1:0-13242 GCA_036877575.1 Botia almorhae | reverse complement strand
AAGTGTTATGTAGAATGTTATAAAGAAAAACAAACAACAATTTGTTTGCTAACTTTGGCTTTATTATTTAAAAATAAACTTGAGGACGGATTTGTGCTGTACAGACAACATTTACACATATACATTTTGTAACAAAAATATATGGCCTTTGATACAGACTGTATAAGTGAGTGTATATACATTATTTAAAGTAATACAGTCATCATTTACAGAATGTTCTTCTGGCCTCCAGTGCTTGGCAGTGTTAATTCATAGTTCACAACTTCTGTGAAAGGACACTTAACACTAAGACGAATGATACTTTCTAAATATGGAGCAAAAAAACTTCATACAACCTGTAACAGCAAAAGTCCTTATAAGAACAAATATACCAGTTTAGTTTATGAGTGCTTTGGAAAGTGAGGAAGGAAAGATCTTCAGTGTGCTTGGCGAGGACGGTTTAATATGACCTCCACAGGTCCAGGGGGCAGTCTCTTTATTAGGTTCCAAGCGTCAAGACGCCTCATGCCCGTTAAACTTTGACCTTGAACTTCCAACAACTCATCCCCAGGAAACACTTGACTGACTGGTCCACCTGACAACAAATAATTGACACATGATAGTAAATATACTTTTTCAGACATGGCTGTTTCTTTTTTTTTAAAAATGTTTACAGTCTTTTTGATTGTAACAATGAGCAGCTCCATGTTCACATGTATAAATTATAAAAAATGTCAGAACTCCATCTTCATGGCTTTGAATATGAAAAATGCAGGTGGAATGTCAAAAGAATTGCAAGAAGGTGTAAGGTAAGCCGTTGGTGGGATCGTGTGAAACTGTTTATAGACATTATTGCCTGATCATCAGTAATATTAGCTACCAATTTTGAATAATATTGATTGAAACAGAAAAAAAAGTGCTCCCACCATGGAAGATTTTTTGTACAGTGAGAGGTTTGTCCCCTGAGCTGGAGTCCACACCTCCCTCCAGACTAAAGCCAAGATCAGAGCTGGACTTGTTCAGAGAGACATGAACCCTCCTGCCTGTAGGGGGCGCACACACAATACAAAACATTAGATTATACAAGTCTTTACCTTTTTTCCAGTATCTAACCTAAAATAATGTATTAACTGTATTTGATTGTCAAAAAAATGGTTGCAGTTTAATCTTTTTAAATGGAAATGTATGTCTATTAAATGTATGTTTAATCAGATTACCACCTCATCTGTCACTTACCTGTATTTATTGATCTTTGAGTGGCCTCTTTTCTGTGTTGTGTCTCGCTATTGTTGCTTCTCTGTAGGACCACCACTGCCATGGCCTGACTCTTCGCTTTCCTTAGCGTACGCAGAGCTTCCCAGTGAGCACAGTTCTGTAGGGGCGTGCCGTTGATCGACAGCACCCAGGCACCCTCGAAAATAGAGCCTTCCTGAGCTGCCACTCCACCGGGAATCACTCTGTGGACCTAAGAGACAAGATCCCAATCCAGGAATGAGACATACTCAAGAACTTACCAGGAATTTAGACATGATACAATTAATCTGTTCATTCAATTAAGTCTCATAACCAACTTTTCTCATATCATAATTGTGAAGCATAAAGGGTGATATAAAATATTCGCCTCAAAGCTGAATAAATCACATCTTAAAGAAAAAGAAGCTCGATATTTAAATATAATATTTCATAATACACACAGAACTGAACCAAGTACTGTAATTCCTGGACTGTTATTTTCCTGATGCACATTATGTAAAAAACTATAATATATTGTTTTTCTCATTATTGTCATTTATTTAGCTGCTGTTTGTTATGCTTTTCAAATGGACTTGTTTGACCGCTTCTATTTATTTTCTGTCAGTCATGCTCTCTGTTTTGCTTTGCGTCATGATGTTTCTGCATTGCGGCATTCAGACTCACCAGGACTGGTTTGTTCTGATCCACTCCACCTGCCAAGGTAAATCCTAAACCACTCCCCACCTCCTTGTGCAACACAACCACTTGCACCTCTTCATATTTCTGTCATAAGTCAGATACAGATTATAATAGCAAAAGGAAGTAACACTGTAACAATGTCTCTCATATTTGTTATTGTCTCTGTAGATTCAGTTGCCAAGAAGCATTTTCATGGCATTTCCAGTTCAAGTCTATTTAATTGTTGAATTTTAGATTTCTACATAGATCTCACGTCTCATGTTACTCGTCTGACCTGCATGGTGTCATCTCCCAAACTTCTTACATCATCCAGTAATCGATCCAGTTCATCATTGCTCAGCAGAGTCACAGAGGAGAAGGCTGAGATGTCTGAGCTCAGGGAGGCGGAGCGTGAGGGCGTCCAGTCATCCTCTGACTCACTGACATCTGATGGCTTATAGTCCACACCACCATAAATACACAGTTCCACGAGACTGTAAATAAAAGGTGAAGTGGAGATGATAAACAATAGTAAGCAGTAAGAAAGCAATGAAGTGTATTCTGTGACAGGATCATGAAAAACTGAAGTTCAATGTTGTAAACACTCTGAGGTGGGTGATGTATAAATTCGGTAACCTACAGTTATTGCGTAAGCTGATATACTGTTCTGTTGCATAGACATTGTTACAGTGTCACAATTGTCACGCAAACAATTCTGTTGCGTACCGTATTAATCTGCGTAAATGATTCATGAATCTTACATGAATTACCTTACAGAGAAACTTTTGCGTTCTGATTGGCTCATGTTGCTTGTTATGGTCACAGATGATTCTCCTGAGTCAGAGTCTTCATCTGAATCTGTTCCCTCATAGTCATCGTCGTCATAATAATCATCTTCTTCATCAGTGCTCGACCTAGCCGTGCTAGTGACTGTGCCTGGATCCCTCCTTGTTATGTTATAGTTATTATTATTAGAATTATTGAGTAAGGAATAGATTGCCTGGGCAGGACGCATAGAAGCAGAACTTTGGGAGGGATTGGAGAACGCTTTAGGTTGGTTAACATTGGCTGTTGACTTAACTGAAGCGGATACACCTATATCTGAATGTTTTACAGATTGAGCTAGTGTCCCTGGGTTTATTTGCCTCTGCATGTTTATTGTGGGAGGGGCTGAATTCGGAGAGTTAGTGGGTGTGTCATCATCGCTGTCGTAATCGTCATCATCATCATCATAAACATTTATATGAATGCTTTGTTGCTTTAATAAACTTTTGACATTTGACTTTTGGAAAACTGTAGATTGAAAAGTGTGATTCTTTGCTTTTTCTTCCATTGCCCCTTTGTTTGGAGGCCCTGTGCGAGGAGTCATGACAAAATCTGGTTCATCTGTGTGTCTGTTATGCACTGTCCTCTTATTTTCATCACATGTGCTGATGTGATGCTCAGGCTTTGGTTCATGTAATTGTTTGAACGTTGGAATTATGGCAATGTTTGTTTTGTATCTTTGTTCTGATGTGGGTTTAGCATTGACTGTGGGATTTGACTGAGAAGTTTTGTTTAAATACACCCCGCTGGTATCATCTTTAATGAGATTTGTTCTTTGGGTCTCTGTGTTCCCTGAAACATTTCTAAATCTGAGATCTATATCAGAATCACTCTTTTTCACATGAACCACAGGCTTGGGATGCTCTGGTACTGATAAAGCTCTTTTGGCAAGTGTAATTTGAGGTGCACTTTTGTTTTGTTGAGCCAAGGCTTCAAATTTGTGGATTGTGTTCTTCACTGAATCCGAAGATGGTGACCGTGGTGTTTCTAGCACACCATCCTCTCTCGTTCCTTCAGTCTTCACCGTAGAAATATCCTGTACCTCTAGATGTTTTTCTCTGTAGGCTACTCCTTTTGAGGCCAATGGGTACTTGGGTTGGTCTGGTTCTTGTTTCTCAATTTCTTCCTTGATACCTCCCGAAGATGTTTCCAAATGTTTGACACTTTGATTGGAGATGTTTGAACTACCATCTGAACATGAGGACTGTATCACCATACCACCATGTGTTTTTTGACCTCTGAATTGAGCACTTACAGAAAACGTACCCCTTGTTCTTTCTAAGGAGCGACTACAGAACTCTGGAGATCTTGTCTCCTCATTGCCTGCAGACAGATGTGATTGAATTTGTTTACCAGAAGATGTTTCCATACTCCGTTTAGGCTTTGAGGAGACATCAGAAGAAGAATCCCTTTGGTCATTTCTGTTCTCTAACCTAGATGGTTCTCGCATCTGATTGAAGAATGTTTGTTCATTTTTTGAAAGCCATCTTGGGAATGTTCCAGCTTTTTCTGCATTGTATGAAGGTCTCCTCTGTTGGCTGTCTGAAGGAGACAGAATTTCAGAGGGGGAATCAGTGCTGGATTTTTTGTGACGTGGGTTGGATTTTATGGTGTCAGAGTTCAAATGATCAAATTCAGAAGTAAAGTTTTGTTTTTCTGTGATCAAATCCTTTATGTTTGCATCAGACTTTGTATCTGTAGAAATTGCTCCATACAGTTTCTTAATTCTTTCCATTATTGTTTGATTTCCAGTTACCTCCTCACTATTGGTCGGCACTTGCCTTCGGGCCCAGAATCCTATTCTGTGGTCTGTCTGATCAAAACTGGATTCACCTTGTTGCACCTGTGCACAGAGACTGCCACTATCTTCAGTACTACCTTGGCGAAGTCTTGGTTTCAGTCTGGCAGGAAGTGACTGGCCACTGCTTGCCTGTTCCATAGCATGTACTACCCGAGGTGTAGATCCAGAGATTGGGTAAGCCTTTTTGTCCCCTTGTCCAGATACATTGTAAGACTGAATCCTCCATGGAGGACTCTTAGGTTGATTTTCTTCTGTGGTTGAAATTATCTTGTTGTTTACCTCCTTTCTGTCTAAACTATCAGCACGCCTAATAAAGTTATGTCCAAAGTTTTGGGTCCCGCTAGACATTCCAGCTGTGTTTCCATAACCTGATCTTGTACCTGCTCCTCTCCAGTCTAAGCTTTTGCTTGACTCATAAAATCTGTCATTTGCTGTCTGACTCTTGTCTTCTAAAACGTTTCGACTTGTAGGTCTGTACTGAAGTGTTTTAGCAGAGCGGATTTGGAATCTAGCAGCTGCAGAGCCAATAGGATTTACAGAAGACTGACTTTGCCCCTGTGCTGCTGTTCCATTGGACGATTCTGTTTCTTTAGTTGCGCCACCAGTTGTGTCTGATTCAGGAAACTGGCGTGCAAATGTCGTTTCAGTATGCAAATTCATGCTTTTCAATGTCTCTGAATGACACACAGTACATTCATTACAGTGTGAATAGAAAGCTGGTTGTTAATACATTTTCAGCAAAATGCTCCTGCTCCAGTTTGCTTGGATTTCAAAATAATAGTGCTTCTTGCTTAGCAGTAGCAGCATTTGTAAAGTAATCAGGAAGTGCTGTATTTTACATGATACATTTAAGAAAAAATAGAAAACACTGTGCTTGTAATCCAGAGTTCTGGAGGAGCTCAGATGACTTCAGCTGTACTCTGTTGCTCCTCTAAGCTGTGTTGTGTCTTCTGGATCCAAAACTAGTAGCTGGTCTTGTGATTTTTTGCACCTTTCCAAAACTCCTGCAATAATGCATTACACTCTCATTATCTTCATATAATACATTTCACAAATTTAAAGTTGTCAAAACTGTCCCAGGAATGCTGTAATAGTGGCGTTTAGGTTATGGTCAAAACAACATGTAAAGGTTAGCTCTGGCTGATAATTTAAAATATGTTGATTTTACTGTGTAAAGTAATAGCATCTTCAGTCTGTGACAAAAAGCCAGATGAATATGGAATATATCATTAAGGAAAAAAAAAACATATTAATTGATAGATACAGTGAGGTTGAGAAGTGTGAGCGTGCATTAAAAAGCTGAGATTTAAAATCCAGTTTAAGACTGGAATTAAAAGAAAGGGTTAAGATTCAGGATCAGAAAAGTTCAAAATAAATAATGTTGTGATATCCATTAAAGAAGAATATTTATGAACTATTTCTAGGTCTAGGCTGGTTAGCGAGTTGGACTTATAATGTGAAGGTTGCTGGTTCGATTCCCAATGCTAGCAGGTAACAACTTAGGTGCCCTTGGGCAAGGGTTGATATACTAGGCCTGCATGTCATTTCTCTTCAGGTAGGTAATATAATGCAGGTAACTTTGTGTCATTAACCATTTTAACTTTTTTGTACAAACGTTTCTTTACACAAGAACACTTTGGAACGTTCTCAGATCATGCTAACATGATTTAAGATCATGCTCTCATAGATAACATGAATCATTAGGTTTTGTACAAACTTGAGTTCACGCAGTTTGGGTGCATGCTGTCATTAAAGCAAAATAATAACAAACCAATTACACAGACATTTACAGTTTTATATTAAATGTTTCCATTTAACATTTCACTCAAATTGTTAGACAGATCATGGCATTTGTAATTAAAGGGTTTTATATTAAATTTTTAAAATGCATAGAAAAAATGTCACTTGTGTTTAGAAATTAATAGTAATTAATAATTACATTTAAGTTCAATAGACATCACTTGTCTTATGTACATTATGTTGCATGTCTTTATGATGTTAGCTCATGGATTGCTCCTGCTAATGCCTAAACGTACAACCTGGCCCAGATCTTCATACCTTCATAAAATATACATTTAAATCAGTTCATTCTTGTGCCTCAGGATTTCAACATACTGAAACTCTGTATTTATTACAATGAGAGTCAATAAATCTCAGCAAGGCACACTGTTATGTAAACTTCCTGAACTATGCAAACACCCCCAGCAGTACTAGTAATCATCACCAAGGACAAGTAGAAACAACTAGAAAAGGGGGTTAACCTGTCCTCTGTTTTTGTGTGTTTCTGTATGTTTACTTAGGCAACATTCTTTATGTTACTCGTCACAGTCTTTAGTTCTAGTACAAAACCTGATAAGCAGTCAGATAACAGGTCAAACACACCGGACCACAATCCTGTCTGACACCACATGTGCTACACACAGTGTAAATATGTGTGCACATCCCAAGAATATGGAATTATTTTAACTTTTTCCTGTGCAATTGTTAATTTTTGTCATATGCATCCATACGTGCCATTGATATAAATCTTGAGCACATTTTGAAAATGTTGTTTTTGCTTACAAAGTGTGACATCACAATTCAGCATTCTATTAATAGAATATTTTAAGTGTATTGTTTGATAATTGTCAGGAGTATTTAAAGTCATTAGTAAATTGATGTTAATTTTCTTTTAAATAAACATCTTAGGTAAAACGGAGTATATTTACAATGTTGTCTTTGAGGGACAGTGCAGTAGCCATGGTAATAGTCTTTCCTTGCTGGAGATACATTACATTTTACTATAGTTATCAGTTAACAATATTGAATATATTTCTACATGATTGAATTTAAATATTTGAATAGAATATAAATCTACATTAGTATCTACATTATTTTTTGTATTGCATAATTCAAAAAGCACATTTAAATAAAAAGAGTAAACACAACAGAGAGTGAACAGAGAGGTAACGCAAAAATAAAACCAAAACTGCTGGGTCTGAGGTATATATAAATAACTGAATAATAGAGGAAACATAGAATAGAATCTCATAAATCTGAAATATGTTAAATAGGCTGGAAGGAACTCTGAAGGCAATCTGTTTCTCCTACACCTACACCTACGTTCATTCAAAGCAGCACACTGAAATTCATTCAGACACTTCACTGCCATCTGATAAGAGAAAAAACTGAGCGTACGGTAGATGCACACAATACAAACACAACATGCGATACAAATCAATTGCAGCCGTGCCAAGAGAGTTGTGATTCAACAGCTACATTTACAAGTGCATCATACTCTTCTACACAGGTAGAAACAGTAGAGTGTACCAGGGATTTAAAATCTTCGAATCCAGATTTGTTTGCCCCACCTAATGCTGTTGTTGTACAAGGTTTGCCTTTGTTATCTTAAACCGAACATATGTGGGTCAGAAGATCTATAGTGATGTATACATTAAAAGACATGAGCAAACAGCGAGCTGAGATAATGTGGGAGGAGTAGGAGGTGCACTGTACACCTTTCAGGAGAACTGAGACAGCATGAAAACAAGCCAAAACTCATTAAAACAACTCTTCACACAGTGGGTAAACACTGGTCATTTGACCAGGATTTTGCTCATTAGATTACTCATAGCAACAATGAAAGCCAGAGATATAGATGCAAAACAAGATTGCCAGTTCTATATAGCATCAACTTTACAGAATTTCCCGAGGACAACAGGTCAGTCTCAGTTTACAGAAACACCTGTTTCTCCCAAGACACATACGCTTAAAAAAACAATGGAAATACACTTAACCTACCACGTCAGCTAACCAAACACTTTGCTGTGTTTTAACTCGGACTCAAACAGAAACCACGTACCTCAAAGAACCGCTGCGTCCCTCAGACATCTGGGAGAACAGCTGCCTCCATCCTGCCTTTACCTCTCTCGCTCTGTCACTGCTTACAGTCTGTCATTTTTCGACAATGCATCTGTATTATAAGAACTCACCTGACTGGTTCGACATGCTCACCCTTTTCCGCCCCCTTCGATTGTTAGGCCTTCCTCTCTCATTTCCCTACCTCTCTCTCTCCTCCCCCATGTCTTTCTGTCAGCCTCTCTTTCTCGTCTTCCATCTATTTCTGTCTGTTTCTTTGTCCTTCTCTTTCTGTCAGACACATACACACCTGTCAACATGCACACCCTTCACATCTAATGAGAACATTCCTGGTCCGTGGTTTGTCAGTGACTCAGTAGGTGTTAGTGGGTAGAGTAGGTGAAAACTTCAAGGCAGGTACTGGTGAGGCTCATATGAGCATGCAGCTACAGCACCCTGAACACGGGTCAGACATTCAGAACATACCCAGATTAGGTGTATGAAGAAAGACTTTTAACTCGTGGAAGACAATGAAGATCTTAAAACCTTTATCTTCCAGGTTTCTGTCTGTTTAAGACTGGGTTGATTTGGAATTGATGAGACTCATAACTAACACCTCTTTTTAGGATGTGAAAAATCCTTCTATGTTATTGTTTAGAAATCTCTGAACCATAAACTGCACTAAAACACCCCAAAGGCTACAATGAAACATCTCCCTTTGATATTTGCTGGCCTCCACACCGTAAATAAACTGCCTTTAAATTGTGTTGTGAAGTTTCTCAACACTTTAGGCAATTTGCTAGTGCCCAATCCTTTCAATTACAAACTAACTAAAACACACACTGACACTTGTGCATCTCAGACAACACACCCTTGGACCATGATATCAGTGTAGCCTTCAAGGTGGGGAGTTTAATGAACATTATGCATTATGCTAATGAGAGGGAATCTGTCTGAGCAATTCTCCTTCATAGTTCACAGTTTTGGTCATAGTTTTTTTTAACATGTTTAAATTCATTTAAAGATAAACAGCATTAGAGCAGCAACCTGTTTCATTGTGGTTGTGGTTAGGTAAAGTTATCCTATTTGTATCCCATCTGTGAGTCACAAATGTAATGGATACTGAACTTACAGCAATACATGCAAACATTACAAATGATTAAGACCAAATATGGGATTATTATTAAGAAATGTAGAAGTGTTTGTCAGACAGACTGACAAGCTCTAAACCCAGTGCACATAGACTGTTTTTATTGTTTGAACAGTTTACAAAACAAGATACTGTGCTGCAAATGTTTGAAAAGGAACACAAAAAGTTGGAACACACTGGCCATTATTCTGAATGAAACCAGAATCACCAGCTTTCAGACTGAGACGACATAATTGTGGGATGTTGCAAACCATGACCCAGAAATACCAAAGACATATATGCAGACAGATAATGCATGAGGAGTTTTCTTACTGTTAGCAAGCATTGTGCACATGTTCAAGATGCTAATCAAGCAACACTAAACATACTTTAACATTAAAAGACACCTTTAAAGGTAGCTCATATTTAAGGTAAAAAATGTGTAATTGAAAATTATAATTTACAATTAAATAAGGAAGCAAAGTATTGTGAAAGTCGATTACCTGGCTGTATTTCTTTAGCACGCTTTGGGCATAGCTGCTGAACTTCCTGCAGCTGCAAGAGCATATAAACAGTGCATATGAAAGAAGCTGCTAAGAGAGAGAGAGAGAGAGTGGGAAACAGAGAGAGAAAGCAAGAAAGAGAGAGAGAGAACAGATGGGCGGGTGTCACTCTGTAAATGTATGTGAAGTTTAACAGCTTTCACAAGTTTCAAAAATGTGAATGAAAGACAAACGATGATCAGGCAAAACTACTTTTTCATTGTGCCATCGTCAGACTGACATGGTGCCATTGTATTTATATTATGTGTTCAGTATATAAATACATATTGTATGAGTACATTATATAAATACAAAGTATGCATAGGCTATAAAACAAGGTAACATTAAATGTTCTGTTTAAAACAGTCATGTAACCATGATCAGTCTGTCTTGCATTGCACATGTGCTGCACTGCGGATGCCAGCAACAGAGGAAGCTGGCTTGTGGTTACAGAGAGACAAAAATGTAACACAGCAGTCAGTCAGTTTCTTCTCACTGTATTCTGACGCATGTGAATGCAAGTAAAACTGAAATCAAACACATAATGGAACGATGAAGAAAACAAAACAAGCCACATTGTTGAGCTTCTTCTGGGCACAGTGTATAATTATAAGTTTCTGCATCGTCTGTCCTTTGATGACCTGTTTAGCCAAAACTATTTTTCTTCAAACTGTTTTTCTTTCAATTTTTTGTCAGTGTGGAGAACTTCTCAGCTGCCAGTTAGTTATGGAGTTCTCTCTGTATCAATAAAGATACATCTGATATCATATGTCAGCGCTGATCTTTATCAAATCTGACAGTATGCAGTATGCAAACAGTCAGTGTGGTTTATTTAAAACAGGACAGAGATTATGCTACTCGTCACTTTCATATCTGCCATAGCAGTCTGTCTTCTGTAGTATATAGTGAATTGATTCATAGTTATTTTCCCTCTTTAGCAGTGCTCTGAACTGAACTTGCTATATTAAACTATATTTAAGGGCACTGGAGTCAGGGCCTGAGACAAGCCAGTTAAGACCATATCGAGATTGTGATGGAGTATCAGACCTGATACTGGCTAAACTCCTGATTTGGCTAAACAATTTCATTTATTGTTGTTATTTCATGTATCAGCCACCCACCTCTGTTTCCTCTGAAAGAATGAGTGTCATTGTTCATTCTGTTGATCGGAAAGGGCAACTGTCCACTGTGAGATTTCACTGTTTTCACTGTTCATTTCATTTTCTCAGTAACACTGAAAAACATGCCAAGTCATGTGTGAAATACAATCTCACAGAGAAAAATGTGTATTGGTGTTGAGCAACAACATGCATGGTGGGACTAATGCAAATAACAGAAAAAATGTAATTGCAAAAAATGTGTTTTTAAATGTTTCTTAAATGTAATTAAATGCAACACTTCTGCTAAACTCTCATGCTGTTAGTTTAGTCAATGTTGTGACTTTTTATAGAAATACATCTATTAATTGTTTACTTACCTTTAAGGGTATGAGGAAGTACATTGCAAAAATACAAAAATAATCTTTAAGTGAATTGGTTTAACATGACAGAATATAAATTCGTATTTGTTTTATCCATAAAGAGCTGCAAATTTTGCACGTCCAAATGATTCATGATTCATGATTCAACCAGACAGATCAGCAGAGCGCTATTACCTCAGTTTCTTGAGCTACAACGTGCAGTACTAAAACCCCCGAACAGATTTCAGAAGCATAAACAAAATTATGCCAAGCTACCAGACGGCGACAAAGACAGCAGACGAGTTCATATTTAAAACGTGCGAAGAAGTGATCCTGCGAGACGTCAACAAAACCAGGAACGCATCCTGATAATAATGCTGTCAGCCTAAATAATAGCGATCTAATTTTTTCTATTGACCATTTGTGTTGATTGATTATTTCTACCTTTCATGAGCCTTTAATAAGAGACTGACATTTTACAATGGCAGAGGGAAACACGCTTTCGGTTGTTAATGTTGTGCTTGTTATGGCCTACGGCAGCCTGGTGAGGATCAAACTTGTTTTATTGTTGTTAATTTAAATTGTTTTATTTAAATTATAACAATACACTTGCAAATATTATCAGTCTGTAGTTACCAGATTTGGTCAGATAGTTACGGGAATAATAATCGAAAACATTAGGGAATATTTTACCATGGACGGTAACTTTGTCTCAAATTCATAAGAGTTGCCCAAGCAGAAAGCATTTTAGGATGTAATGTGCTGTCTATGAAGACAACGCACTAGTATTTAAGACACGGTATATACAATGCCAGCTCAAAGAAAAGCAAAACAGTTACCGCCCGTGTCACTGTTTATCTTATAATTGTGTTTACATAAGGAATTAACACTTTTATCCTAAAAGCTATCAGCTATTCATATTTTTCCTTTATAGAGGACTTTTGTTTTTTGTTTTGTATAAGAGTTTTTTCAAGAATTAAGTCCAGATTTAACTTAAAAAGGGCAAACTGGCCTTTTCAGTTTTTATAAATGTATTTTATGAGATAGTAGGTATTGTATATTTGTGTTTGTAGTTATTGTAGATAATAATTGAGTTTTCAGACTCTTATGTAGGACAGTATTCCTAGATTTTTTTTATATTTTCTAATTGTTACTGTTTATTTTTTGCTCCCAAAACACATTAATATATAGTATTAGACACTATGTTCTCCTACAGAGTCTTGCTTTCATTTTCTCACTTACTGGGGAACGTTTGGTTGCTATGGTGCTTATTCTAGAGCTTATTCTATTACTATAGATCAGAGCGTAAAGTTTTTTTTAAATTGTGTTTAAGATTGTTATTGAGGCATAAATTATTTTCTTACACTTACACTAGATGGCGGTATGTAGTCTAGATTATAAAACATTTTATTGTATTATGTGGATTTTATTTGTACTGTGTTCAGAATGTATTTTGTGCAAATAAAATATATTTCACCGAATTACATTTGATTTCAAATAGTTTTATTCATGTCATCATCTTTTGTTTATGCTTTTCAATGCTAGTTGTTTCATGCTAGTCTGTAAAGCACTGAAACAAAGATGCATCTCTTACAGGAAATTAACAGGAGATTGACTCCCGTTTGTCAAAGTGAATGAAATTCGCTATGAGCCACGACTGAAGCACCAAGGCCAGAACAGTGAGAGGCAAAAAATAAGCCACTAGCATTTATCCTTGTAATGTTGTTACAGTTACGAGTACTTATAATGTATACTCATG
>JAZGTJ010015630.1:0-13242 GCA_036877575.1 Botia almorhae | reverse complement strand
AATATCAGTTATATCAAATAATGTCCAGACTCTTCCTACATTTACAATAGCATTGAACAGTACACAAGATGTTGAAGCTCCAAAAAGTTCGTGCATGTGTTGTGACGGCAATGACCAATAAGATTGTAATTGACATTGAGCCGGCATGCCGCCGTGTTGGTTGTTCTCATTCGTTCAAATATGTTTATATTAAAACATGTCATACAGATCACTAAATACACCCAAAATATTGTTTTCTTTCACAAAGGCATCATTTCACTTCAGAAGACATTTATTAACAAACTGGAGTCCTGTGGATTACTTTAATGATGGATCTATGTACTTTTTGGAGCTGTAAAATCTTGGGCACTATTTATTGGCATTTTAAAGCTGGGAAGAGCCAGGATAGTATTTAATAACTCTGATTTTATTCAGCTGAAAGAAAAAGTCATATACACGTAGGATGCCTTGATGGTTTCTATAGGTTAATTATCACGCTTGAGTGAAGAATCTCTTTAAACAAACAGCAATACCTTTGAAAGTTCCATAATTTTTACACAATTATTTAAGACCAGCTTTTGAAGGTTTACACAAGAGCTTAGACCCTTATGATTATACCAATTACATGAGATCTATCATACCTGGAGAAAGCTATCTGATAGTATTCCAAATAATCTCAATGGCCTGGTCAATATGTCTTTTGAGTTTTTGGGTTGCCAATAAGCAGTATGTGCCACATGAATAAAATTCTGCAGCCACAGAAAAATGACATCCTGACATGTTGATTGGATGATGCCACCAGAAGAACGTGCACAGTCCCAAGCGCAATGTGAGTATGAAAGAATTCGTTTTTAACAGCCATCAATGGACACCAAATGGACGATTCTAACTCGCCAAACCCTTCCAAACCTTTATGTCAAGATTTGCTGTTTATCTGAACAGGATTTATCCTAAATAAAAACACATTTTCGAGTACATTTTCAAAAAAGGGAATTTCTGGCAACAACCAAACGAGGATCTGCACAATCTGGCATCCTCTGTGCCCGTACTGTTGTCATTCGTCTCTCTGCCTTATATATCCAACTATAGGACAGCCGCATGGTGCGTCACGACCAGCTGTGTGGATCCACAGAATAAAGATCCCAATCCATTCTTTGTAATGAGGCCACATTTTGTTTATACTGGTCGTGCAAAATACATAGACTAAAGTGGTCATCGTCAAGAAACGTTTTGATTCGGGCATGAAACAACTCATGCCTCTGGATAGCACCGGTCGTGTAGCGCTCTGTTATATAATAACGACTTATTTTGAGGATTGAAACGGACGTGAATCATTGCCTGCTGTTTATTTGATCGGTAAAGGACGCTGACTGAAATGTCGACCGAGAAACAAAGTGTACCCGAGGAAAACCTTCAGGGTATGTAGCTAGAATCAAAATAACTCATTGCGCTTTACTGCAAGCATTTTCTCCCAATCCCTAATTTATAATTTTACTACAGTGTAATTGAATTCGTCTATGTTCAGTTTGTATTAAGTCTAGACGAGGTAAGACTCATATTTAGGTAGGAATCATCATCTTTCATGGCATGCATCACAATCTAATTTCATATTAAATTATTGTTCAGTTCTTATTGATATTTCACAGACGGGGTATGTGCCAAGTAGTAGCAGGTGCGAACAGCAATAACACCATGAGTCATGACGCATGTGCTCCAGAGTAATCTGGCGATAAGAACGAGAGGAACAAGATCCCTGCGTGATAAAGTTTTTAAGTTAATAGTATGCTGATCTCATAACAGTTTTACTGTATACTGTGTTACAGTATCTAAAACACGGTGTGGTTTGATATGTAAGTAATTTTGCCCTTGTTTAGTGATTATAATGTGACTGGCAATAAAGAGGGAAAAGTGGGGAGCGAAAACAAGATAGTCAAATGTAACATTTGATGGATACAAAGTTTCATCGAACATCTTAAACAGTGTAACAATTGCGGGCAATCATGTATTGTAATGATTGCGCAACGCATTCGAATTCATGTATTTTTTAATTGCCTTCAAAGCGAGGAAAACAAACGCACCTCCACACTCGCCTGTAAAACAGGGCGGGGATTACAAAGGGCCTAATTTCATTGGATAATGTACTGGGGGGCAAATAACCAGACGTTCAATAAGCAGAGGGCGGACTTGAGTTATTTATAGAGCTCTTAGTTTTTCCTCTGGCTGCTGGATCGAGTTTCGAGTGCTGGCATGTCCTCATTACATCTGGAAATTCTGGTCGCTGAGTCATGCCACTGTTTCTCGACGACAGTGATGTTGATAATATAGAATCAAGTTATTACATGTGGTGCATGTAATACTGCATAAAAATAAAGCAGTATACATGCGAATTAAGATTCATAATGATTTGTTTATGTATCAGCTACGTTTTGTCAGCATTGTTTTAATTACTACATTAAAATGTAGTAGCAAAAATGTATGGTTATTATGTAGACCTGTAAATAAATACCAGGGAACTTTAAAGCAATTTTTAGTCCTTAAAAATTTGCATATTTAAATTTTTTTTGACATTAAATATATTTTTTAATCAAGCTGTAAAATATTTTGTCATCATATTTTTCTTGTTATAAAGAATGTTGAAAAGACATGTCCAACAACAAGCTGATAAATTACAATAATTAGTCATTATTAGTTACAAGTTTAAACTTGTAACAAGTAGTTAAACTTGTATTAAAAAGTATATTCCTAGTTATTATTTTGCCTTTTATTCATAGGCTCCTGGGTGGAGCTGAATTTGAATGGAGGTGGCAGCACTCCAAAAGGAGGTGCAGAGGAGCAGAGTATCAGCACTGCCCCAAGCGGAGACCTTGAGAAGATGCTCCTAGATGCTCAGCATGAGTCGGGCAGAAGCAGCTCCAGGGGTAGCTTGCCATGTGACAGGTAAGTATAATCAGTTTTTGCAGTCTTATTTTCTTGTATGTTAACAATGTGAAATGCACTTAGGGCAAAAGGACACTGTCATAGGGTATTAATTACAGTATATGATGTTGATAGTTATTATAAATCTTATTTCAATTTTCTCACCAGTCCTCCAAGATCCCAGACTCCTTTGCAGTTGCGGAGGGGCTCAGAGGTTCACAGCTCTGGAGAAAAAAACAGCTCACAGGTAGAGATTGTTGGTTTAAACAACATACACTAATATAATACATCCAGTACAACACTTTGAGTTTTAATTATAAGCAGTATGAAACCAGATTGCTGTAACCGTCACTATCTAACCTTTCTAAAAAATTAAAATAATTCAAGAATTCAGCTTTTCCAATCTTTCTGTTGTTGTGGTCTGGGTTAAGTCGGAGGAAGACTATTTGGAGAGACGAAGAGAGGTGGAGACCCTCATGAAGAAAAATGCAGACTGGATCTGGGATTGGTCAAGTCGACCTGAAAACTTGCCACCCAAGTACCTAAACTTTTAAAAAACAGATACAGTTTAAGACTGTAATGTAGCAAAGCATCTTGACATAGCAGTAAGATTAATAGAGATTATTGAGAATAACATCTAATTGTAAATTAACACCTTTGTAGGGAGTTTCTGCTGAGACACCCCAAGCGGTCCAGCACTCTCAGCATGAGGAACACAAGTATGATGAAAAAGGGCGGGATCTTCTCTGCAGAGTTCCTAAAAGTGTTCCTGCCCTCTCTTGTCCTCTCACACATCCTTGCTGTGGGTCTTGGGTGAGTATGACCTCTGAACTACGAGGACCACGGTCCTTAGAATTGGCTCGTCAATGGCTTGACGTTACATACATTTGTAATCAAAGTCAAATCATCTCATTTTGTGCTATACAGTACAAATAAAATGACTGTTTGTAGTTGATGCATCTATTACAAGGGCAGAATGGTAGTCCATGGACCACCTCTTCTGGGGTTTGAACAGACAATCTTTTAGTTAATTAAAAGTACATTTTGTTATTATTTACTCACCTTTACCCAATGGACTTTAATTGGAACACAACAGATCTTAGCCAAAGTAAAATTAAAGTATAAATGATTGTGATTTTTGATTTAATTGGTAATTTTTATTAAAGCTATAGGATAACTTTGAGGACATAAGCCAAAATATAAAATGTAATCATCTGTATGACAGCAGATATGTTATTTTAAAGTAACAGTATTTTATAGTCCCTTTTCATACAAATCAGTGTTGGACAGAGTCTGCATGCAGAAATGTATGCTAGTGTGCTCACTGGGGGTCAGAATGACTTGGCACTTCTCTACTGTTAGCACAGTTCTGCTCCAGTATATGTGGAAAGACAGTAGAAACAATGTAAAGAACAGAAAGTAAACATGGAAAATCTCTTTGAAGGATGAGCTGCAAACATATTGGCCTATTTGAGTACAAATCTTTTACAAAGGTCAATTTCACAAAATGTTCCAAAGCAAATATCCAAATATCCCAGAGTCTATTTGCTTGGTGAACTATACCTCAGTGAATGTATTTGCTATTGTAGATTTATCTTGAACAATCAAACATCTAAAATAACCTCTCTTCTAACAGTAGTCTCCTCTCTTCCTCTTTAGAGTATACATTGGAAGGCGTATAAACACTTCAGGCACTTTTTGAAGAAACAGAAGGAAATAAAACAAGAAAAATCCCATATCCGCATAACAACCATCTCAGCTGCTTTGTCTTCAACCAGTGCTTGTTTAGATGCAGATAGGACAAGGTCACATGACCTGTTTCCTCTCCCTGGCTGTGGCCCACACTGTCCTGCTACCCCCTTGTGTATTCCAATGGCTGTTCCCACAGTTCCTTTCCTTACTCAACACATATTGCTCCATTCCATGGCCATCACTGCAGGAACGGCAATGCTAGGCCTGTAGGCAGAAGCCATGTAAAACCAGACGTTATGCATCTTCATAATTTTGTAATGTTCTGTAACGAGACTAGGAATTTTAGGACAAGATTATAAAATATCAGGGAATAGGGGATTAGAAAGATCAGAGAAGAAAGGAAGAGAAAGTTCAGAAATGTTAGAAGGGAAGGAAAAATGGATCACATGATGCTGGATTTTGAGAGCTTCACAGTTGTATCGGAAACCTAGACTGTGAATTGGGAATTCCAAACACTAAAATACACCTTTGCCTTAAGAACTGGGCAATGTAGAGTATTATACATTATATACAACTGTTGTAAGCAACAACTGCCTTTGGTACATGGCAGTCTGAATCATACTGTTATAACTATCAACAGCAGAATCTCGACTGAAACTACAAAAAAGGTACAAAATATTTTACCTTGAGATGTGCATCTATCAACGTTGTTCAAGTTTGCCTTGGTGTTGAATTCCAGGCAGGAATGTTTTCGTCTGCTATGTATATCTGAAATGGTCAGAGAACCAGTCCAAAGATTGCCTTACTGAATCAGGCAAAAAGTATAAGGGAAATTGTGTATATTTGTGCACATTTGGTAGTCCTTAAAAGTCATGTGTCAATTTCACATTGGTTTTGTATCAACAGAGGGACTCAACAGAAATAAATTATTGCCAATTGTAAATGGTGTGTTGGATTCTGCAAGTTATTTAACAAAGAATTTAAACTAAAGTCATATCATTGCTTAAATACTTAAATACATACAAGCATGTAGCATCATCTTGAAAGGTGGAGACTAAGAAAAAACATAAAAATGTACAAGTCTAAAGAATGGTGATTCTATTTCTGTAGTATGCATTTCGTGCACAGTATGCAAGTTTTTTGCTACTCTGTTATTGTACCATATTTGGCAAAAATAGCAGTACGCCAGCAGAGCACGCTGCATGCTACGCTGCATCCAACGATTCAATGAACTTGATATAATCATCCATGACAGTAGCATTATAAATAACACTAATTGTAGAATATAAACAAAACATGATTCTGATATGCCTGATGCATTTAGGACTAAAAATTTAAGCCGATATACGGACCCAGAATATAAGATGCATACCACCAAAATAAACATTACAGACCATACATAAATATAAATGTATAATGCTTAATGTTTAATAATGGTATATTCATTTGCCGTGAGTACAGATGAAAGCATGCCAAATTAAAAAGAAGTTTATATCTGAGAAAACGAAGTCACAAGCGCCAGTAAAATGTAAACTTCTAACATAAACAACGTTCATAGGGGCTGTTAGTCCAAAAGTGATTTTAAGAAATACCCATACATTTTCATGTTTATTTTAATTATTTATATTCATGACCACGCAATTACACAATGTGATGAAAGCTCAGCTTTTTGTTCTACTTTGTTTTATCGTGGGTTACAAACCAATAAATGTCTGTGAATTAATTTTTGTGGTTAAGACTAATTTATTTTTCTGTGGACCAGGTTAAAAAAAGAAACTTGATTTGATTCTGGGAGAATACAGGCTATTAGCAGGTAAGCTACATGGGGCCATGTAGAAGCTGTCATGCCTTAAACAATCTCAGTCATACAAGAATTACATACATGGTTCACATATGGCTCACTACTGATTATAGGAGTAATATCTCAAACACCAGACCAGGTCAAATATTTGTTTTGCAGCACAAAGCACAGAATTGGTGATTATTTCATTATATGGTGTTATACTAAGGGAGTTATATTGTGTTTAGAAATTAATAGCACTGGGTCAACAAAGGGCACAAAATGTTTAAAATTTAAAATACTAGTTATGGATTTTTGCATCACAATGCAAATTAATTTGAGAATACGTAATTCATTCTGTGAATAAAATTAATCCAAAATTGGTCTTGTCCAAAATAGATAAGTTAGTTAGTAGACATATTGCATACACCTGCACATGTGTTGTTTTTAAATAGCAGACAGTTTAAATGCAGTAAGCATTACACTTGTTTGCTTTAGTAAGCTGCTTGCTATTATTTAAAGAAGTGTTGGGCAGTTTACTGTTTTCAGATAAACACAATTAAAATTTTATTTAACTTTGGTCAAAAATAATCAAACAAGTGTACACTTTCACAATGTTAGCATCATCATCATTTAACAAGGAACAAGGGTTGTAAGTAGTTATCCGACCTGTCGGTTCCCAGATTTAAAGATTTACAATCAGCTACACAATAATTTTGTACTTTTCAACCGTTAATGCTTATCATTTTGACATCAGTGGTGTCGCTGCATGTCAAAATTCAGCAGCATACAGTTTGTTGTCGCTGGTTACCTTAAAGAGAGATAAATCTATTTAGATCAGATTTCTGCACAAAGCTTTTGCACAGGAATTGAACTAAAAGAGTATCTCAAAACCAGCACATGATCTGTTTATTTTGACTGATTGGAGTAAAGCCAGTACGGTCTGAAAGAGGCACTCAACACATTGGTTTTGATTTGAGTGTTCTATGCCAGTCATCGCTGACCATGCGATGCTTCTATTAGTGTGAAAATACTAAGCCGCAGAACCGTAGCAGCACAAACGGACAAACGAAGTGCTAAAAAAAACGCATGTAGGGAGATAAGGATTGTGGGTAAGCGTTTTGCAGGACTGGAAATATTGGGATCTAGTTTTCAAGGTTGTTACTAGAGTCTTAAGGCGGTAGAATCCCTTAACAAATAAAAAAACAGCTTTATTACCAAATAAAAACAACAAAATGGGATCTAAAGCGAGACAGATAGTAATACTGACACTTATCATGGCCAACGTCCTCATTCAAACAGTGCAACCACAAATTCAAGTACTACAATATGGAGATTTGCTTCCCAGCTGGCATGTTACAGAGGAACTTTCTTTACAATTTTGTTTGGTTTGCAGGCCTCTGCTTATTTTTTAAATTTACCTCTCACCAATTTATTCTACTATTATTACATAGTAGATTTAGATGTATGCTTATCTGAGACACAAAGTTGCCAAGTTGGTCTGATTTGTTTTCAGAAATCAGTACAGATGTTATTTGAAAGTTCTATTTTTGCATGGAATTCCTCTATAATGCTGCCAAGATGGGTTCAGCAGTCTGAGTTCACATTTTCAACCAGTGACGCTCCAGATCTACAAATGCATATTTAATAGAACATAAAATCCATACACACCTGCTTAAAATGTAAAAACACTTCCTCTTTGTAGTTATGTTACTTTTATTGAGTGGTTTGACACCAGATGGTGTAATATAGATACAGTCAGTGAGTAGATAATATGCATGAAGAAAACAAGAAAACAATAGAAAATAAAAACAGAACCAAAATAAAAACAAACAACTGTCCACTGACCAAAATGGAGACCTGTTTTAAGTGCTTAAAACGTACAACACCAGGGCTTGAGAGTTAGGCCAGGAGAAGGAATGTTGACAGACATTAACAAAACATGTTTTACAAAGGTCTGAATTTGAAGTCAAACAGTGAGTACACACGTTTTTGACAGCGAGACTGGTACTAATCCTGTGGAGCGTTCCATACTTTTGGTCATAATCATAAAAACGTAAGGCTTAGTCATAGATGAATAAATGTACGACATTTCTTTTTTGTTGATCTAGCCTCTTAATGCTGATTGGTGTAGGTCAATTCCACTGTTTGAGGGTTGCTCAATATTGACCTTCTTTTGGTCAGTTGGTGCAGAGGGGTTGTTGTGAATCATTTACGCCCTCCGCAAGAGGGCTTTTCAAACATCAGGTCTATCTCATCTCCCTTTCCTACACAAGTGCTTCAATTCTTCATCAAAAGGACAGTAGGGCCATGTTTCATACAGATTTAACGACTAGGCTTAACATTGCGAAGTACACGATTTTTTTAAAGCGTCCTCAGGCCTGCGCCAGGAGAAACGGAGTGTGGGGGATATTTCTTTATCTTGATTTTGTTTTTTATCACTTTTAATCTTAAATCACTCTCTTTTTAATTCATTTTGTCCTGGAATATATACAGGTTGTTGGTGGCGGCCACAGCGATGACATTCTCCTTCGGGTGCCAGGCAGTGTGAAGGATCTTCTTGTTGAAGTCCAGGCTGTCCACGCTAATTTCGTCTTTCTTTCGCTTGCCTCCGGTGCAGACCTTCCGCGGTTTGAGCATGGCACGGGGTTTACTGTTCTCCCTCGAGGCCTCCAGTGTGATGTCCCTGCGTGTGTTCCTGTCAAACATCCTGAAGAAGTTGTTATAGGAACCTGTCATGATGGCACTGAGTGAGAGAATCACATGGAAAATTAGCCAGTGAAAGTGAGGGAGAAGAACACAGACAAACCTGCACCTAAACGGCACGTGAAAACAAGGTGAACTGTGGTTCACTTGAATGTAGGTCAAGTGGTTTTTTTCACATCCAAAAAGATCTTTTAGAGAAATAAGCCACAACAATACAGTGCTAGTTGCAACAAACTAAACTACGATCTTTTTGTTTGGAACAGCACCTTATGTGATCCGGTTTAAAGAAGCTCACCTGTCTGAACCGTTCCAACAGCACTCAAATTTGTCGAAAATGCAGTCGTTCTCATAGAGCGAGCACAACTTGCTACGTAGGTACTCATGAACCTGCATTGGAGAAGCACATATGAATCAGTAATAAAACAAAGCAAGAGATACTAGTCATGTTACTTGCAAAATATGACGTTTAAGCCCACTGTAAAACAAAGCAACATTGCAGTAGTAAAAATGCAATGATCCAGGAACTGTAATCAAAATCTAAAAGATCATCTCAGAACTAGCACATGAGATGAGGATTGTGGGTAAGCATTATGCAGAACTGAGAATATTGGGATCTAGTCTAATAAAGGTTATTAATGGAATGGCCTAAGGCGAAAGTTTCTTTTCACAAAATAAAAAATTCATAGCTGTATTACAAAAATAAAAACAAGGAAATAACAGGATCTAAAGCGAGACAGATAGCAATACTGACAGTTATCTTGGCCAACATTCTCATTCTAACAGTGCAACCGCAAATTCAAGTACTACAATATGGAGATTTGCTTAACAGGTGGCATGTTACAGAGGAATTTCCTTTACAATTCTGTTTGGTTACTAGTCACGTTACTTGCAAAATGCAACAGGTTTTAACCCATTATAAAATACAGAGCAATAGTATTTTAAGAATGCAATAATAAAAGAAGGATGTGAAACGGCATGTTCAGGAAATATTCAAGACATGACAGAGCATGTTTAGGAATGTCTAAAGTCACAATAACTCTGATTCACCTGGTATGTCTCCACAGGCCGATTCTCCATGTTAAGGTCCCAAACCTTAACAGAAAGGTAATCGCGGGTCATCATGTATCTTCCGCTGTGGCTGAACTTGACGTCAGATATGGAAGAGATGATTTCTGAGAAGAACGACCGGCTACTGGGATCTTCTGGCTCCTCAAAAACTTAAGAAACAGAAGCATTTTTAAGATGACACTTGACACACTCTCCTTACTTTCCTAACTCTTACTTTCCTAAAGCTTGTGTCATTTTTGTAGTATATTGTATGCATGCTGTACACAGGTACGTTGGGTAACAATAGTGTTACATTTTATAAAAAGTCACCGTAGCACTACGTAGTTACTTTATTTTAATTCACTTTCTCATTTAACCAGGCAAAGATTGGCACAACAATGAAAACATTCATGTCGGCCACACCTGAGAGCGGAAGGGTACAGCAACACCCAAATTCAGATTTTTGTCCGTTATAAATAACAAGTAAAACTGGATTCCACTGAAACATAAAACATTTCAAGGCGAATGAAATCAATTTTTGTCATGCTCTTTAAATTACCAATAAGCATGACAGTTTCTCTAAAACTTCAACGCCCATAATGCTCCCACACCCAACATCATCAGATGCTTGATCACTTTTAATAAGGCCAATTTTTCCCAACACAGATAAGAGAGATTCCAATTGTATTAAGTCACCAGGTGAGCACTACATTAAAAGGACACTGCATGGAATACCGCATCCCACAATGCAGTGTGCTTGACCTTTCATTCTGTATTGGGCGGTGCTCTATTCCACCCAACCCATTTCCAGTTTCTTGCACTCGATTCCCTGATGTTCTGCACCGACTCAACAGGAAGTAGATAGCTACACTTACTCTGAGAACAGAGCATTTGATCAATTACGTAATCCAGTAATTACATAACAGAAGGTCCTGCTGACAATAAACACTGGAAACCTATTGCAAAAAAATACCCAAAACAGGCCACAGCTTTCCACAGACTTTAAATGTGATGGTGTTTTAGGAGGACGCTGTCTCAAGGCAGACACTCTTAATGTTTCAATACCTCATGGAAAAATACAGGACAGCACAGTACTCACATTTGCTATGTCTATCGCAGAGTGCGGCTGCCCTCATGTCACAGAGACGTATGGTGCCTTTACTGCTGCTGTACACAAACATGTTACACTGGTGTGGGTGGCACTCGGCCGCTGTTATCACCTCCGTCAGCTCCTCCATATTGGCTGGCTTTATATCTACAATGTCTGAGGGTGAAACAGTCAAGGAAAAGAAACAGCCGAAAACTTCAACTGTGAAACATCTCAACCTCGTCAAACTATGGTTGAAGAAACGCCTGCCTTTAAAGGGATAGTTCAGACAAAATTACTTTTTTGCTTGTAATAAAAATATTTTGATCTACATTGGTAACCAAACATCAGTGGCACCATTTGACTTCCATTGTATTGTAACCACTGAGACATTTCTCAAAATACCTTTTGTTTTACAGAAGAAATAAAGTCATATGTTTAAAATGACATGAGGGTGAGTAAATGATGGAAGAATAAAAACTTTGGGGTTTTATATCACAAGGAATTAGCTTTTTCTGGATCATCTACATTAAGAGTTTACTGTACAATGAAAAAATAGTGAAGCAAGGTTGATTTTTACATTAGTGTGAGCGTAAAGGTTTGAGAAGCTCCCTTCAGTGTGGATTATCTTGGGATCCAGTCACTTAATGGTGGCTTTATTAACTTATTAACTTAATGGCCTTTTCAAAAAGGCCATTATTGAAGACACAGAGTACCTATTCCCATGAGAAAATGCTGTTGATATACAAATGAAAGCATTTAAAGGTAAGTTTTAAAATGAACTAAGTTATAACTATTTTGCTCCCCAAAATATTTACATTATAAACATGGAGGAACATGATAACACAATCAGATAAAGGATACTAAAACTTCTATCTGTGATTTCTAAATGCCACAGATTTATTCTGAGGTCGTCTGCAGAAAGGTACGTTTCATAATCGCTATTTACTGAAATGGAATTGATGTGATATGTATGTGCATTTGCGAATATTCTGCGTGGGCTTGCTTCAACCATCAAGTCCATGGGCATCAGGACAGGAACCTGCAAAGGCGGAGAGTTCCTTCATGAAATATTAACACCACAGAGAAAAAATGAGCCTGCATTTAGACCCTCCCTGTCTGGATGCATGCGATAGGTAAAGCTTACTGACTTTTGTTGGATTGAGTCAGATAAGGAAACCTATGTGAGAAAATCTACTTGGGTTGGGTGACAATCAAAATGTTTCAAATCATAGCACGAGTCATTCCTCAAAAAAACAACAACACAATTTTGGCTGGAAATGATTGTTTTGAGAATCTGTGTGTGGCCACTCATGTTATATTTATGAATTAAGAGCAGTGTAAACAGGACTGAGACTTACTCGCAGTGATGTGATTCGAAACGGATCTCGCAGTCTTCCGTCTTCGTCTTTAAGGTTGTATCCTTCTGCTCGTTTGTCTCTCTCACTGATTTTCCATAGTTTGATGGTTTTGTCTGTTCAATAAAACAAAACAAGAAAACAAATTACAAATTAAATACATTTCTGTATTGATACAGTTTTAAATCTCTGTTCCAAAGTTGCTTTCTTAATGCTACAGTGTACGTCATTTCTGTGTGCATCATGTCATCCGGCCCTCAGTTCACTAGATTTTAATAATCATAACATAAGGAAAAAGTTTCTGTTCTTACCGTTTGTGGACAGAAGGAAGTGTGCGGCATTCTGTTGCGGCAGCCATCTGATTTTATTGATCTTTTCCTCGATTTCTAAACTTTTCAAGTAATCAAACTCTGGTTCGTGACTCTGAAAAGTGCTGTACACATTATACTCCCCTTTGGAGAGAGGCCTGTTTTTACTCTGTGGGGGGGATTATTGAACACACAAGCACCAACTGAGTTGTACTGTTTCACAAAGAATTATGAAATGCAATACAAAAATCTTTGGGAAGCATCACCTCCTGCTCTCTCTGAAATATGACGACTCTTCCTCCTTTGTCTCCTGTGGCTAATAACTCCCCTGAATAGTTAAATTCAACGGTTGAGATAATGTCCGCTGGA